>MNCI01010443.1:1584234-1638087 GCA_015680685.1 Gnetum montanum
GTTTATCAATTCGTAAGAGAAGATCTAGAAAGTCTAAGAGTTCAACATTTGAAAGGAATAGGATGGCAAATCCTTGGCAAGGAGTTACACCATTAGGATTTCAAAATTACAATGATATTCCTAAGGTAGTTTACAAATATTTGTTTGAGCCTTTTATTCCTAGGAAAGCTTATTTAGCTAAAGAATATATTCACATATTTGTGGCTTTGACACAAGGCGGACGAGTAGCCCTGGTGGATGCAGGGATGACTGTGGGCTATTTCAAACTATAGGCACAGTGTAGAGGCTATATTCTTAGTGTATAGGATTGAAGTTCAGTGTACAAGGCTCTCTGCTCTGGTTCTTAGCGTCTATGTTTTCTTTGGTTTTCTCAAAATTGCCCCCTGACTTGGATCTAGTGAAAAATTAGGGTTTTTATACAGGTTTCGATGTTAGACTCAGGTTGGGTGACACGTGGTGCGTTGACCGGGTGCGAAAGAATAAAATTTACATGTGTACAACATGTTACATCTACTGGGCATATACGCTAGGCGTATACACTGTATTAGGCGAGTGTAGACTCTGAGCATATACACTTGGCGTGCTAGGTGTATACGCTGTAGATGCTGGGCGTATACGCTATTTGTGTGAGTTGCTGCCTTGTACCAAATCTTGTTCTGCAGCACCATCTCCATGCTGTCTTTTGGGATTACTCGTCGGGCATATACACCAATCATACCTGCTGATCGTACATGTGAGGTGTGTACGCTGGGCGTATACGCTAGACGTCTATGCTGGGCGTATACGCTGGAGATGCAATCTGAGACGTATACACTGGGTGTATACGCTGTGAACATTAGGCGTGTATGCGGGGCATATATGCTGAGAATACATACTTAGTGTAAACTAAGTATTTCAAGCTCTGAAGTCGCCAGGTTTGATAGCAGATGTTGTTGTGGTCGTCGATAGGTCCCAAGGAACTGCTCCTCATTGAGTTCAACTCTGCTTGAAGCTGTTTGTGGGGTCCTCAAGCTTTAGTCATGTTGGGGAGCATCATGACTTAGCTTGATTCCTTTTGGAAAAGTACTAGGCTCAAAATTTTGTGGTGTTTCATTGGCCCCTCTTTGTTGACGCTTGGAGGAATCGACCCGAGAAGCGTCGACAAAGAAGTGCAAAACACCACAAGCAACTCAATAAAGATTTTGTGCTTTGCCGCGTGACTAGACATCATCGCACCGTGTTCAGTAGTACATAGGATTGGAGAAATAAAACTTGTAGCTGGATAGGGATGTGGAGATTGGGAACTGATCAAGGGATTGTGCTTGGTAAAGGGGATGCTCTGGTGTGTATCATGTTGATCCTTGTCAATAGCCATTATTTAGTGGACTCGGAATCAAGGCATGCGATGTGCGTCCTTTGGCAGAACAAAACTCTTGGTTGGTGTCCAAGAGGACTTGTTGGCAAGACCAAAGCCACGTGATGATGTGTTGCATTCTTTGGAGAAACAGGACCCTTGTTTAGTGTTTAAGAGGGAACCTATTGGCAGAGAGCCAAAGCCATGCAACTAGATGTTTCTTGATTATTTTAGACATGAGCGTTTGCTTTTGAGGCAACTGTCGTCCCGTCTTGTGTTTTATGCAGGAAGTGGAAACACTTTTTTTTGAAGAAGAAGCTTTGTTTTGATCTTGTACTCATGCTCAAGTGCTATGTTGTGTGTTGCAACTGCTTCAAAGTGTTACAGTGCGCAACAGCATGCTCAAAGTTTTAAGTGTACTGGATGTATCAGAGGTGTGGCTGAGTAGAGTATGTTGATGAATAGATAGGAAATGTACTGGGAAATGGGGATGTACTAGTGAACGACTTGATTTAGTCTTGCCATGTGTGCTATGAACAACGTCTCACCTTGTTGCTTATGACAAAGTGCATTCTTGTGCGAACACCTCTGAGTGTCATCCTGCAAACACAACTCCAAAAGGACAAGAAAATCATAAGTGNAAATTGTGGTAGTTTACTGTCATATTGGATGGGTGCTAGTTTATTGTCATTGTGGACACTGTGTGATATCAGTTTTCCATCATGATTCTAGGACGAGCGGTGGTATCAGTTTTAAGTCGTGATCCAGGACTGTTCTATGGTATTAGTTTTCCGTCATGATTCTAGGACGAGCGGTGTTATCAGTTTTAAGTCGTGATCCAGGACTGTTCTATGGTATCAATTTTCCGTCATGATTCCAGGATGAGTTATGGTATCAGTTTATAGTCGTGATCCAGGACTCACACGTACTCGAGCTTGTACTCAAATATGGAATGGTTTCAAGAATGAGTGATTGGTTGGATTTGCGAGCTCATTTCCTTCCATATCAGCTAACTTGAATGCTCCATTGTTGTATGCTTTGGTGACCAAGTAGGGCCCTTCCCAGTTGGTTGAGAATTTATCCGGGTGTTCCCAAATGGCCTTAAGTACAAGGTAACCTTCTTTGATGGGGCGCTTATGAATGTTATGCCGATGGCACCATCGTTGTTGTTTTTGGTACCATTTGATCTGATCGAGTGCACGTATGCATTCCTCCTCCACCGAATCCAAGTCAATGATGCATAGATCATTATTTTGCTCTTCGTCTAGGAGTCCAGAGAGTGTGATCCTTAAAGATGATACCTATAATTCCAAGGGTAAGACAGCTTCTAAACCGTAAATAAGGCTATATGGCATTTTATCTGTTGAAGTTCGATGCGTCGTACGATATGCCCACAATGCATATACCAACTATTCGTGCCACTTTCGCTTGCTTTGGTTAAGCATCTTTTTAAGTATTGTAATAATGGTTTTGTTTGTTGCCTTTGCTTGCCCATTACTCTGAGGGTAATAAGGGGATGAAAATGAATTTTTGATCCCTAGACTTTCACAAAAAGTTTTGGTTTCAACACTGCTGAATTGCAACCTGTTGTCAGTGATGATGGTCATGGGGATGCCAAAACAGGTCACAATGTGTTCGAGAATGAAGTTGCACACGTGTTTAGATGTAGTCTTTCAAAGGGGCAAAGCTTCTACCCACTTCGTGAAGTATTCTATTGTGGTTATGATGAAGCTATGCCCTGCAGAAGATGAGGGCGTTATGGGTCTGATAAGGTCCAACCCCCACTTTTGAATGGGCCATGTGATGTGCGCCATATGCAACTCATTTGGTGGGACATGGATTAGATTACCATGTCTTTGATAGGTACTGCATGTTTTAGACTTGGAGAGACAGTCATACTCCATGTGTGGCCAATAATAACCTAAGCATCTAATCTTTGTTGCCATTGCTTTTGGTGCTATGTGTCCTCCGCATAGTCTGTCGTGTACTTTCTCAACGATGGTTTGGGCATTAGTACTACCAACGCATGTTAGCAATATGCCTTCATAGGATCGATGACACAATGTGTCCCCTACCAGCACATATTGCCGAGAATGCTTTTTTACTACATCCTTTTGTGCATTTGTTAGATGTCGTGGTGTTTCCCCACGTAGAAGATACTCTTTTATGTCGTCATACCATTCTATTGCGTGTGTTGTACTAATGGATGCAATTGGCAACGTATCAAGAGTATCAGTTATTGGTTTGGCACAACTGATTATGGAGCTTGGTAATGTATGGAACATGTCAGGCGATATGTTTAAGGCTAAGGTGGCCAGCGCATCTATGATGGTATTATCGTTTCTAGAGATGTGTTGCACATCGATGTTTTCAAATCGCCTCATTAAGTGTTTTGCAAAGTCACAGTATGGTTGTAAATGTTGCGCTTTGCATGTATAAATATCTGTGACTTGGTTTAAGACTAGTAGTGAGTCTCCTCTGACCACAAGCTGTGTGATGTCTGAAGTTACTGCTGCCGCGAGACCTCTAAGGAGACCTTCGTACTCTACCATGTTGTTGGTACAACGAAAATTGAAACGATAAGAAAAGGGTCTGATCTCCCTAGAGGGATAGGTGATGACAGCGGCAGCACTTCCCCCTCGAGAGGTGGATGCTCCATCAAAGTTTAGAATGGCGTTGTAGTCATTGGGTACTATGTCTATTGCACTTACATTTTCATCTAGGAATTCTAGCTCTATCGTTGCTTGATCGTGCCTTGGTGATGTGGTCATTTGATTTGCTATGGCTTGACCCTTAACTGATGATTGTGCTATGTAATGTAGGTCAAACTCGGCTATCATGGCTTTCCAATGGGCTATTCGACTTGTCTCGTAAATATTTCCAGTGATGGCTCTGAGCACATTATCCTTGCAGATTATGTTAACTTGATTACGGAAGAGATAATGTCACCATTTCTTTAGAGAAAAGACCAAGGCTAAACATGACCTCTACACCTCTTATACCTTTTTCCGTGGGTAACTAATGCATGGCTTAAGTAATCGATAGGAACTTCGGTTCCGTCATCTTGTTTCTGGCAAAGCATAGACGCGATTGACGAATCCGAAGTGATGAGGTAGATGTAAAACGGTTTATCATTTTGAGGTGGATAAACCATGGGTAAATTAATGAGTGCTGCTTTAATATCGTCGAATGCTTCCTGGCACTGTGGAGTCCATTCAAAATGGACGTTCTTACGTAGCAAGTGGTTCATAGGTTTTAATTTGTCTATTAGTTTTTCTATGAAATGCCTAATAAACTGTAATCTACCTTGTAGACCTCAAAGTTTGGTAAGGTTGCCAGGTGGTTTCAGGTTTGTTATGGCCTTAAATTTATCGGGGTCTACTCGTATCCCTACTTCCGAGGTTATGAATCCAAGCATTTTTCTTGTTTTGACGCCGAAGATGCATTTTTTTAGGTTAATTCTTCATTCATATTTTAAACAACGTTTTAGTACTAAGTCAAGATCTTGTACATGTTGTTCCAACGTCTTCGATTTAACCACAATGTCGTCCACGTATTCGTTGAGCGAGTGTAACATGTAATCGCTAAAAATGAATGTGGTCACCAGTTGATATGTGGCCCCAGCGTTCTTGAGGCCGAAGGGCATCATTGTATAACAAAAGGTTCCCCATGGTGTCATGAAGGTAGTCCGGAGCTGATGCTTGGGGTTAATATGTATTTGGTTGTATCCCAAGAAGCCATCCATAAAAGATAATAGGGCATGCCCAACAGTCGAGTCGACAAGTTGATTGATGCTAGGTAGGGGAAAATCATCTTTTATGGTTGCAACGTTTAGATCCCAGAAGTTAATGCATAAGTGAATGCTTTCGTTCTTCTTCAGGACAATGACCATGTTGGATGCCCAATCAGCGTAATCAACAGCCCGAATGAAACCAGCTTGATAAAGTTTGGTGATCTCATTGCGAACTGCCAATGCCACCTTGGGTTTAACCTTTCGTGCTTTTTGCTTCACTGGTCTCAATTTTGGATCAAGGATAATATTATGCTGGACGATTTGAGGGTCTAATCTGGGCATGTCTGTGTATGACCAAGCGAATGCCTTTATGTTGTCCCTAAGCACATCCTCTATGTCTTTGGCTAGTTGAGGTTGCAGTAATGTACTTAGTTTTAATATTTTAATTTCTCCATTGGGCATGGCGATGGGGGTTTCGTTCAATGGGTCTTTGGTGATGTTTTCAACTTCTATGTCAAGGGGCTTTGTCATACCTTTTTAGTTATCTATCATTTGTTGTGTTGAGGCTATGACTGCGTTGTCCGTTAATAAACTTAAGTGGATGAGATTTATGTTGATGTCCCTTGCAATCTTTCCATGCAGCCCATCGATGATTAACGATGTGGATAAATGCTGATAATCCATCAAGCTTGCTCCTGCCAATGAACAGAGATCAGAATGAGCTAACAAGTATTATTCCATGGTCTCTGGCAGCATAAGTCGTGTGTACATGCATGATGGTGGTTTATCGTCACACCAGGACGCATGGCAGTTTAAGGCCTTACCGGGCTATGGGTGATAGTTTAAGGTCATATCGGGCCGTAGGGGGTTTGTATGTGGCAGTTTAAGGCCTTATCAGTCCGTGATGGTAGTTTAAGGCCATACTGGGCCGCATGTTTATCGTAAAATTTGCACAGGAGAGTCTACGCCAAAATGTTCAATGTGGACTTCTAAAGTTAGTTTACAAGGGAATCAGGATGTGGTAGTATTTTTTTTAAATATATATATATATATTTTTATTTTTGAAAAAATTTAAAATGAGTAAAAAAAAAGCAAAAAGAGATAAATCGCAAGGCGGCAGCTGCGGCAGTGGTGGAGCGCTATATAAAGGGCAGGGGTGTCATTTGCAAACATTACGAATTTGAAGTGAGCGTAGACATCGAGTGTAAGCGTAAGCGTAGATGACCCGATGTAAGCGTAAACCACTAAACCCTGAGCGTAAGTGTAAATAACCAAACCATAGCATAAGTGTAAATGACCAAACCCCGAGCATAAGCGTAGAGCGTAGAGGTCGAAGTGTCAGTGTAGACGTGCCAACTCAGCATGAGCGTAGAGAATCCAACTCGACGTAGAGGCTTAGCGTAGGCGTGAGCGATTTCGACCCTCAGCGTAAACCTATCGATCCCAGCGTAGAGGACGCCGAAATGGGTAAGGGGAAGGAAGTGGAAGGCCAAGGGAGGAAGGGACCTGACCTGACTTTCGCGAAGGAGAGTGAGGCCATGCTACAGTGTCTGCCCAGGCCGAGGGTTCCATCGTGGCCTGGATCGTCACACAGGTAGGCTCTGATCCTGCCTCTGTTAGTTATTTTCATCTGTACATGTTTCGTAGCGTAGACAGTCTCGGTAGCATAGAGGGCTTCAGCATATACGCCTGGCGTAGAGAGTTAGTGTAGAGGATTTCTATATGCTAAGCGTAAGTTCACAGCGTAGAGGGTCTCTAAAGTGTAGAGCATATACTATACATAGCTTAAGTTGTTTGTAGCATAATCTGTTTTGTTAATGCATAGCGTAAACGATTTTACCAGCATGAAGTGTAGATGATTTTATCAGCGTATACGCTGACTATTTTTTACGGTGAATACACTGACTGTTCATAGATTGTTTACACTGTTTAGCGTAGATTGTTTACACAGTGTTCAGTGTAGACTGTTTACACAGCGTATACGTTGAAGGCTTTTACGGCGTATACACTGAGGATTTTTATGGCGTATACGCTGAGGGTTTTTATGGCATATACGCTGAGGGTAAATGGTTCTTGATAGTGTATATGCTGAGTTAGGCAACGTATACACCGAGCATAAACAGTTGGTAATTTTTTCTAAGTGTCTTCCTACAACGTGAAATTTTGTATTTTGTTTTATTTTTATGTATGAACGATTTACCATGGCATTTTTGTTGCTTGCAGGGACACTGAACCTTTTCTCCTGGTAGTTGAGCTAGTGGGGGTATTGACGTGGTTTGGCCCCATTGAGGCTGATGAACCTACCCTAGATCTGACTGTTGACAATAATGGGGTCTAGTTCAGGGAAGGGACATGTGAATTCCTTGCCTTCATGCTGGATAGGTTTAAGGTGGTTGTATGGTCGCACCTGAGCAAACAAGTGGCATGGAGCATGCTTGAGGCCATGTTGCTAGGAGCCTCGAAGGATGTCACGGTCTTCATGGAAGAAATTTATGAGGGGCTGTTTGTAACCAAGGACGGTTCTTCTGGCAGGCCCAGGTCTACTCGCCCATTAACGCGTGTGTGGGCCCTATTGCCGCGAGGGAAGGACTATCTCAACAACACTCTATTTTTAGCTGTGTGCACACACACGCTATTCCAGAACCCTCCTGGCATAGTGTACCAGGTGGATAGGTAGGATCGTTTAAGCTTGTTGTTTCTTTTCGCCGTTTGGCATTTGCTTCTATTTCCATTCTTTTGTAGGCCCCAAGTTAACCCAGACGGAACATGCGTTGAGGATGATGGGCTTGCTCTAGCTCGTACCGCTCTAGAGACCTTTATAGTGGGTCCCATCCTTCGTGGAGCTATATTAGCTCAAACCAAGGGTGATATTGTCCACTTTCACAAATGGTTCTCTAGAGCGTTCGCACTGTGCAAAGCTCATGGATGGTTGCATGAAGATTGGTCGCATAAGGGACCAGTTTTTCCTCATGACTCTGACTTGGGTAGCACATTTAAGTCCACAACTAAAGGTAAATGACAATATTTTCTAGATGGGTTAACATGTTTGTTCAACTGCTGGGGGTTATACTAATGTAATGGTTTCAAATTGTATCTACAGTTGATGTCCCTCCCGGTGGAGACCCTGTCACAACAGGGTGAACTGAGACTACCCTATCAATGAAGTTCGGGGAGGTCAGTAAGGCTCAAAAATGGTTGTGCAATCATGCCCCGCCATCCATCATTTGTTGTTTAGACGATGTCAGCCTTATGGATCTCTTTTCGACCCCGAGCCCTGATGTGTCGATAGCAGAAATGATCGAGATCATGGATTCCTTCGACAAGTCTGTCTCTTACTACAGCACCCATATTAAGGGTGTTAAGATAGTTTTCCATCTATCGCCTGAATTCTTTTCGAACCTGTTTGGTGTACCGACAGATGGTATAAGTGTAGTTTTGGACAAGGCTCATAAAGAGCTCCATACGGTTCGTGAATTAGAGGATTGGTTGGGCGTTACCAAGGGTGCTAAGGGATTCCCTATGCAGGGGAAGTCAAAATTTGAGGAAGTTAATAAATTATATCCCCTGTTTAGGGCATGGGTATTCGCTAAATCCCTTTCCCAGGTGCGAAGTCTTGGTGTTGAGGCTATGCGTATTATGCAAACTGTCCTAGAAACTGGAATGCGTTATAACTGGGCCCAATTTTTGTTGTCGGGCCTTCACAAGGAGATAGTGCGATTGCGCTCAAATGTCGAGGTGTAGTCCCACTTTACCTTTGCATTCTTTGCTGGTTATCTTCGCTACTTAGCCGAGTTTCTAGTGGTTCATGTGGACAACAAGTATGTTCTGCAGGATCGCGGTCAACTATCAAGTCCATGGATCAACCGTTTGTTTGAAACTACCGAGTCCCAAGATGCGCCTGAGGAAATTGATGAATCCGTATCTATCACGATAGGGGGATCATCTGGTACCTCAATCCACACACGTGACAGTGTGGGGTTGGAACCAGATGACGTGCCTTATACTGCGAAAAGTGTAGAACAGGTCATTAAAGAGATCATTGGCAAGGCCAAGTCAAAGCTAACAAAGCGTGAACGTTCAACCAAGGAGGCCTCAAATGTGGACGAGCCATGGGTTAAGCGTATACGGTTCAAGATGCCTGCCCAAGGTAAGTAAACTTAGTACACTTGTTGCTTTATGTTTTTCGTCTTATTCATAATTTTTACTTTGATCACTTACATGCCACTGATGCCTTTAGACTTGACTCGAGAAGTGAGGAGGCAGGAATTAGAGACTATCATTGAAGACGAGGAAGCTTCAATAGAGTTAGTGACCAATGAGGAAGAGGCCAGCAAGGATCAGGCAGAAAAGAAGGAGGAGCTACAGGAAGACACCACAGAGATCGAACTGGTGGATGACCAGAGTGGTGTCGATGAAATGTTCAGTAGCATCCTCAAGGGAAGGTTGGACCTTGGCGACCCTCCAAACCTAGAAGGGGACCAAGAACACGATATGTTTTCATTTATTTTATTATGTTACTTTGTGAGTTGTTGTTTCATGGTGTTTTACTTTTATTTTTTTTATTGCTGCCAGACGAAGGTAGTGAAACCAGAACGATGCGACTGGACGTGCCCATGAAAACGGTTCCCCCTGAAAGGACCACAGAGGTTAGTCCGTCTCGCACTCGTGGGACATTTACTTGGACAGAGATGCCAAGTAAAATGGATTTTGTGGCTGGTATAGCTGAGGAAGTTGTTGAACGAATTTAGGAAGCCCACCCTGAGATAGGTATATATGTTTCGAGTTGTTTGCAGCTTTAGAGTTTCACACCCTATTTTTGTTGTTTTAGCATTTGTTCTTTTTGTGTGCATATGTGCTAAATTGAGGTGGGATCCTTCTAAGATAGTTAGCATAGAGAGTTTGCCCACACTATCCCTAGAGGTCGAGCAGGTGCTAAGGCCAGTTTATGACGAAGTGGCGGAAGGTCTCGTTCACAACACCAAATCACTGTGGACCTGTAGGCGTTCCGTCGAACAGTTGTGGTTACAAATTCAAGCAAAGGAGAAGGAAGTTTCTGAGTTGTCAGTTGAGCATGATGATATCAAGGCTCAGAATAAGTTTGCCTTTGCTAAACTAAGTGGTGATCGCTCTTGCCGAACTTTCGAGGTCACGTATACTAGATACTGGAACCTACTCAATCGCCATGCATCACTGACACGAAGACTAGCAGAGCGTAAGGCCTAGGTGGATCTGCTAAACCTCAAGTGCCAAAATTGGAAAGCTTTCGCTTCCAAGGTACGCAAATGGGGTCAGGATGAAAAGAACCACAAGCATCATTATAAGAAATCATTGAAAGAGGTGTCTATTGAAAAACGTTAGCTTAAGATGTTTGTGGAGCGTCTGGGTCTGCGCTCTGCATTTGATACCTTTGCTCAAAACACAACCGTTGAGATGGAATCGCCTACAAGGGTGATTACAACCACTTCTAGGGAGGTGTTGGTGGGTGAATTCCCTTTAAAACGTCCCACTTGGTCAGCTATTAACAAGGGGAAGGCCTTTGCAGATGTCGACCTAGGCCTTGATGGGACCAATTGGACCAGTGTCTTAGAAGAGGAAATCATTCGCTGACTAGAATTTGGCTTAGGGGGATCCCCTACGGTAAGCATTTTGTTAGTATGAAATTCATTCGCTACATAATTTTTGGAAGTTTTATATTTCTTTTGTTCCTACGTTGATTGTCTCTTTTTGCATTTTTAGGATCAAGGCGGTGACGATGTCCACGAAGCTAGCCCTAGTGGAACGGGGGCCCATGATGCTAGCGGGTCCAAAGGGGATGATCCTCCTGTCCTTGATGTTTAGCTTTTGTTGTGAAATTATTCTGACTCAAATTTATACGGGAATTGTAAATTGAGATGAATGAAACGAGTTAACTCTTGTACTTGTACATCATTTCATGTATAAAATTTTTTTTGTTGATTTTGAGTTTAATTGCAAACATGACACGACAATGTAAAATGTTTTGGTTTGTTTTTGTGGTTTAAGTGTAACGTGCGAATGTAATTATAAGTCGGAGTATAATGATAAATGAAAGATAATCGCAAAAATTTTTATTGACAACATGGCAACGCAAGCATAAATTCAAACAGTGAGCCAGAATTGGAGAGGAAAACAAAGTATAATTGGATGATCTAGTTTAAGGCCATTTTGGGCTAGATTCACACTAGTTTAAGGCCATTTCAGGCCATATGCGTAGTTTAAGGCCATTTCGGGCCCCAGCTTAAGCAAGGGACGTTTCAAATGACATGGGTGGATTTCTCGGTTGACCAACCATTTCTGATCATGGCTAGTTTTATGTCGTTGCGGACATGATAGTTTAACGTCATCCCAGACTAGTTGTAGTTTAACATCATTTCGGACCATGGAATTTTTGTTATTTATTGATTTAGTAATTTTTTGATTTTTCGCATTTTAACGTTGGGAGTAGAGTTAGCAGGTATGATTCTATATTGAGCGTCCCCTTCGCTGATCACGTTGAATGGTAATTCAGCACAAGGGATGTCTAATGGAATTGTTTCCACGTTAGTGTTTTCTTGTGCTTCTGCATGTATCATGGTTTTTGTGTCAGTTGTGGTTTCTAGGTGAGGTTGCGTATGTATAATGTCAGGCCTAGGTATTTCTGTTTTGGGTGGGTTTTCTTCTGTGTTTAAAGAGTTACCGCCTACCAGTTGTTGTTCATTTACGTCATGCTATCTAGGCTCTTCGAGCTTAACCTCTGAGCCTTGGTCTGTGTCTATGTACGATGAGATGATGGGTGTAACAACCTCCCCATGTATGATGATTTCACCACCTTCATAAGGCAGATGAATCTCTTGGTGTATAGGGGAAGAGACTGCTTTCAATTGGGCCAGCCAAGGCCTTCCTAATATCAGGTTGAATCCTGGCATCTCATTGATTACTATGAAGTCGACGGATGTGGGGAATTGGTCCCCTGCTATGAAGTCTAAGGTCACGGTGCCTTTGACTATCACGCACGATCCGCTGAATGATTTCAAACATGTAGTGGAGGTTGGTCTGATTAGTTCTGTAAGCCCTAGTTGTTTGAAGATGGGATATAGTACTACATTTTTGGTAGCTCCATCATCTACGTGGACCCTATGTATCTTGAATTGGTTTACTATTATTGTTATAAACATAGGGGTTGTTGTTATCTCTCCCGTTTTTGCATCTAACTTGATGTTGTTATTATGGAAACTTAGTGGCTTGGAAGTTGACCCTTGAGGCGAATACATTACCACATGAATTGAAAGTTCATTTGGAGGCAAGTCCTCGCTCACTGGGATAGATGTTAACATGTGCACTAAAGCTTCACGATGGGTTTGTGATGCTAACACTAGGTCGTATAGGCTTAGTGAAGTGTTCCTTTGTTTGAGTGCTTGTGTGACCTGTGTTAGGGCTGTTGCTAGGTCTTTACTATTGGGCGCGTGTTTATCAGTAGTGACTTGGTCCATTGGGCCCAACAATTTTATCTCATGCATAGTCGATTTGTCATTTTGTTTCAGAATTTTTGATTCGGGCGTATCATGTTTTCTGAATGATTCCCCCTCGTGACCTGTATTTGGTTTATCATTAGGTTGTGTCATGGGCATCACATTTAATGGAGTAGGTTTAGGAGGTCCTAAGGCTAGCCGTTGACGCTCCTTTTCCAAGCGTTCGCGTGTAAGCTTGTCCGCTAGGCATTCTCGCGTATGACACGGGGGCGCGGTTGGTTTTGAGGCCTTAGGTTGTTTTGGGATTCGTACTACGTATGGTGTAGGATGAGGTTGTATTTGGATGGTCACTTGTGGTTGGGTGCCAGACTGGCTAGGCACCTTGATGACATAGGAGCTTGGTTTATTTTGTATCTGGGAAGTAGAGGGTTGGTGATCACTAGGACGTTCAGGGGTTCTAATGACGTATGGGGTTGGCCTAGCAGGAGGTTGTACCTCTACTATTGCAACCGCAGGTGGTACTCAGACTATGTAAGGGGCAGGCCGAGTAGAAGGGGTTGGTGAGTTTATGGTAGCAGCGATGGAAGGTACACGTACAACGTATGGTTTTTCGTGGGTCAGGGTGTTAGGAGTTGCCACGGAAGAGGGTACTCAGACAACATAAGGCTACTGCGGTGAATATGATGACTGAGGCACCGATTATACAGTGGGCGGAATATGCACTACAAATGGTTTATTAGGCATTTTTTGCTCATGGTCGGAATAGAGAGTGTTAATGCTAGGTGTTTCAGGTTTTTTATCGAGGTAGATTGTATTAATCATGTACGGCGCCTCTTTGGTTTTTAGAGGGTCTTTATACAGATCCATGGCCTGATTTTGTGGCTGGACCGGGTTGGCTTCGTCAAAAGTGATCTGACCTCCATCGATCATTCGTTGGATGTCTTGTTTCAGGATGAAACAATAATTCGTTCCATGCCCATTACGTTGGTGATAGTCACAGAAGCGATCCATTCTAAAACCTTTTGGTACTGGGGGTTCATCCGGCGTTGCTAAGCTTGGGTTCTGAACCAGTTGACAGAATCGATCATGTCTTTGGATAGCAGTAGGGGATAACTGTTTGTGTTTCATTAACCCAGCCTTCAGGAGTGGGTCAAACAACTGCGATGGTTTCATAGGTAGTGGTGTGTATTGGGAGGGTTCTTTCCTCTCGAAGTTTCTTGTACGATTCGGTGTTGGGTTTTGTGATGAGGATGATTCTAGTGCGGTCGCAGGAGTGGGTTTAGTGTAATTAGTAGGGGCAATAGGCAGTTTTCTTTGTTGTCCCATGTTTGCATGTTGTGTTTCTGCCGACACTGCTATAGTTGTTTTAGCCTTGTCTTTATCTTTTTTACTGTGTTGATTCTTAAAGGCTAAATACGTAAGATCGTGGCTATTTTGGGCCGCCTCCTCTATGTTTTTAATCTGTACAAAGGCTTGATTGAGGTTGCACGCATTGAGATAATAGAACTTGGATTTGAAAAAGTCGTTGACAGACCCTTTTAGAATGGTGAGCAGATACATCTATGGGATCGGCTCATGGAGCTCGTTGAGAGTAGCACTCCACCTTTGGATGAATTTTTCTACGGGTTCTAGAGGTTCTTGTTTGACCTGTATAAGACTGTCAAGTGTTGCTTCAGGTTTCAAGTTATACTTGAACCTGGTAACAAATTGATGTAATAACTCCTCTAGAGAAAATATCGAGTTTCTTGGCAAGGCCCGATACCAATCAAGTGCTCTCCCTGCGAGGGACATAGGGAACACTTGCAAAATGGCGTGTGGCCATGCCTGAAGTAATGCACATTCTAGTCTAAATGTTATAAGGTGAGCATTGGGGTCTATCTCCCCATTATATTTAGTTAGCGTAGGAAATGATACACCTTTGGGTAAGGTTAGGGGTGGAACGGGAAAAGTTGATGGGGTCATCGTGGTAAAAGTTCACAACCTTCAACTCTCTGTCAGTGGCCGTCTTGAGGCATTTGACCTCGTCAGCTAGTTCCTGCATTAGTTTTTTAGCATCAGCCCAGTCTTGAGTACTAGGTGAGATGGCAGTTTGGGGATGTTGTATGGTGTACATGTTAGATTGTTGGGTAGTGGGTTGGAAGGCGGACAATTGTGTAGTTGGAGGTTGTAGTTGTGGGCTATTTATAGTAGGTGGTATCAGAGGCGGCATATTGTGAGCAAGGGGTTGCTGTTGTTGTGGTTGTGTTTGGGGGATGTTGACCGGTGGAATTGTGTGAGGTGGTATGTTGTGGTGAGGGGGTTGTTGTGGTTGAGCACCAATCGCTGCCCATTGCCTGGTCATGTTTTGTGTAGGAATCCCTTGAACTTGTTGAGTTACAGTGGTAAAAGGGGCTCCGTGAGTTTGGACTCGGGGAATATAATGGGCAGACGTAGATGCTGGTATCACATGCGGCATCCCGATCACACGGGGTGGGAAGGTCACTCCTACATTGTTTTGAGGGGGTTGCATTTGTAAGAACAGGGGTGCCGTGGCTGTGTGAGGAATTACTAGGGGAAGCGTGTTGACTTGAACATTGGTTGGTGGAGGAATGGGGATGAGAGCGACTGTGTCTTGTTGAGGCACATGCACTTGCATGATGTTCAATGGCTGGAGGGACGTAGTTTCTCCCGTGAATGGGTGAAACAACAGGTTTATATAAGTTTGTGGGCTAAGGGTGTGGTATGAGTCTTCATGCTCAGATTGAGCTGCGAACTCATCCTCCTCTTCCCGTTGAGGATTTACTACTGGCTGATCTAGAGACTGGCTCCTTTGCAGGAGGATTTTTATGATGAGCTCAGAGTAAGGCTCTGGAAGGGGGATGATATCCCTTGTAGAAAAGTTTGTATTGCCTCTTGACTTCCATTTCAGCTCGGTCCATGACTAGGCTGGCTTGTATTTTCATGGATATGAAGTTGTACTGGTCTTGAGTTATGATGTTAGATAATGGGTCCCTCCCTTGCAATCTAAGGGATCGGTGAGGCCCCACTGTGGGTTGTACCGTGGGTTGTTGGACCGCGGGCTGTTGAACAGCCATGGTGCCTACGATGTCGGTGCCTTGGGTGGTTGTAGCGGTGGTGTTTACGGTGTTCATGATGAACTATCGAGGATATGACATGGTGAAGGGATATGCAACTGGTATACCTGGTGTGGCATAAACCTACGTTGGTGGCGTACAACGTATAAACTGGGTCTCAGCGTATAGGCTTCAACGACCAGCGTATAAGGGCAGCATATAGGTATACAGTGTATAGTAGTAGCGTAGAGAATCTATGGCATAAAGCATACAGTGTATATGCTACGCAACGTATACAGCGTCAGCGTACAGCGTAAACAGGGTTACGGCGTACAGAGCATAGCGTATACGGACGGTAGCGTAAACGAGTTTATGGTGTAGGGTGTTCAGCGTAAACTTAGAGGTAGCGTAGACAACGTAGATGGAGTCTTGTGCGTAGAGTAGGAAAAGTCTACAGCGTAAAGTGTGCAGCGTCAGCGTATAGCGTAGACAGGGTCTACAACGTATAGCGAACAACGTATATTCAACAGCGTAGATGCTGGGGAGTTTGCAGATAGAGTCAGCGTATGGTTAATAGCATAGATGCTGGGAATTTGTAGACAGAGTTGGCATAGACGATGGGGTGTATGCAGACAATAAGTTTTAGATTGAGTAGCGTAGATGCTGGGAGGTTTGTAGACAGGGTCGGCGTATACTCGACAGGGTAGATGCTGGAAGTTCTGAAGCACAGTAAGTTTTAGGGAGTTTGGCCCTCCTTCTAGCGCCAATTTCTGTACAGTCCAAAATCGTTGGTCTCCAGCTGGAAGGAAATAGAAATCGGGGGATCATCGAACACACACAGAAGACTCTACCTTCGCTTGAGGGTAAGCTGGAATTAACGAAGGTAGAGTACCTTGAGTGGTATGCACACGGATCAGGCAAGGATTTCCCCAAACGTATACTGGGGTGCTATACGCTGGGTTATATGTAAACGGCGTTATAGGCGTAATGTAGAGCGTAAATAGCATAACTGATGTGAACGGAGCATAAACGTAAAAGAGCGTCAATAGTATACATGCAACAATTAATGCAAAACTGTAATAGATTTTGGGAAGAAAATGTAACAATGCTATTTCAAAATGAGAGTTATAATGCATCGGTCTAACACAGTTGTGGCTTTGACACAAGGTGGACGAGTAGCCCCGGTGGATGCAGGGATGACTGTGGGCTGGGTCAAATTGTAGGCACAGCGTAGAGGCTGTATGCTCAACGTATAGGGTTGAAGTCCAGCGTACAAGGCTCTCTGCTCTGGTTCTTAGTGTCTCTGTTTTCTCTGGTTTTCTCAAAATTGCCCCCTGACTTGGATCTAGTTAAAAATTGGGTTTTTATACAGGTTTTGACGTTAGACTCGGGTTGGGTGACACATGGCACGTTGACCGGGTGTGAAAGAATAAAATTTACAAGTGTACAACATGATACATCTACTGGGCGTATACACTGTATCAGGTGGGTATAGACTCTAGGCGTATACACTGGGCGTATACGCTGTTCTTGGGAGTTGCTACCTTGTACCAAATCTTGTTTTGCAGTGCTGTCTCCATGCTGTCTTCGGGGATTGCTCGCCAGGCGTATACATCAGTCATACCTACTGAGCGTACATGTGAGGCGTGTACACTAGGCATATATGCTAGACGTCTATGTTGGGCATATACGCTGGAGATGCAATCTGGGGCGTATACGCTGGGTGTATACGCTGTGAACATCAGGCGTGTATGCTGGGCGTATACGCTAAGAATACATACTTTGTGTAAACTAAGTATTTCAAGCTCCGAAGTCGCCAGGTTTGATAGCAGATGTTGTCATGGTCGTCGATGGGTCCCAAGGAACTGCTCCTTGTTGAGTTCGACTCTGCTTGAAGCTGTTTGTGGGGTCCTCAAGCTTTAGTCATGCTGGGGAGCATCGTGACTTAGCTTGATTCCTTTTGGAAAAGTACTAGGCTCGAAATTTTGTGGTTTTTCAACCATAACTCACCTCACTGCCGAAGTCCATGTTCTTGATCCTATATCTTATTCTAATGTATTTGAATTCTTAGGTAGAGTCTTTTAGGTTTTGGTCCTTAACTTTCATCAACCACTAATCACCTCTAGGACCCATAGACTTCTTAGGTTAAGGTTATGAAAGGGAAAACAAAGTATGTGCCTACTATGGGAAGGACCCACTTGCATATCTCTTGGTTGGATTCATTAAATACCTTATCCTTAGACATTCTTGCAATCAAAATCTTTCATACACCCATCTTCTACATCACACAATGTACTCCTTTACATATTTTATTTATTAAACATGTTCTCCATCGAATTTTTTAATTTTTGAACATTCAAAGATCATCTTCAATGGTCTTATCATATTCTTGGCTTTTTTGAAATTCCATGAACCCAAATTCATTGAAATTTATTTTATATTTTTCGAGATATTCAAAATTCAAAATTTTTGGCTATGAGCCCTATCTACAGAGCAGACCTATATACGAGGCCCCATTTATGGGGCCCCATCAACATAAGGGAAAAATATTATAAATAGGCACAACCTTACTTGGAAAAGTTTACATTCCAAACCCCAAAGGAGGTTTTTAATTTTTTCAGAGCCCAAAACCTTTCAAAGCCCATAACTTCCAAACCATTTATCCAGATCACTTCATTCTTTGACCCTACAGCTACTGAAGATAAGATCTTCGTCGTGGGGATCATAAATGTGCCATATTTTATAGAAAAGTTTTCACCATTTTTGTAACTCCTACAAAGGTTTAACTAAGAAATCAACTATTAAATATCAATTTATAAGAGTTAAACCTTTCCAACAAGCTTTGGTGGGATTTACAATAAATAATTAATAAAATAATCAATTTTCCATGGTCTAACCTTATCCAAAGTGTAACTAACTAATGAGAGAAGGTATTGAAAAATTTAAAGTTACACATTATATCTACTAATCCATGAATGTGTTGTGACTGCAGATGACACCAAAATGAAAGCACACATAGGAAGCAAGACCATTTCAACCAAGTGATAAACAACCTAGAACAAGAAGGGGCCAAGAATAGGCCCAAGAAGAACCATTGGCAACCCATGCCATAGGTCCTCTTAGCGAAGAGGTAGAAGTGGAATCTATCAGATAGATTCCAAAACTACAAGTGGCAATAGAACTCTTCCATTGGGATGATGTGCTAGCACCATACGCAGATTTGGAAGTGACCTTGATAGAGGCTTTCCTAAATTAGATCAAATTAAGAGAGGTCCAAAGAATGATTCTCTAGGAGTTAAACTTTGATCCATTCCTGGAGCAAGCACCAAAAGAAGTGTAGGACTAGATAAAGACTTCTCTCATGTGGCTAATCATAACTTTCACTAAAGAGTGGTACATGGGAGAGACATTCCTATTTTGGAACAATAGGTAGCCTGGGTCAATGGTGAAAATCAAGGACATCTCAATGTCCTACTTGGTGTAGGCCATTGTTGTAATGCTTGGGTTGCCTGAAATAGGGGTAAGTCTTGCTAAGATTTTTAATGTAGGTGGATCCTAGCATCAAGAAAAAATGGGTTCAATAGTGCTATGGTGTCGACTACAAGGAGTTTGGCTCACTCACATTGACAAAGAGGATACACTATAAGACTGTGGCCTTTGACCTTAATCTCATGGTGAGGCCAAGCAAAATCACTACCTTCTCTACCCAAGCATGCACTACTTTGAGTAAGAGATTCCTCATCAACCTTCCACAGTTGATCTATCTAGAGATAGAGAAGTAGTTTAAAGAAAATGAACATGGAAGGAAGGCACTCCTCTTTCCATTCCTCATTAGAAAACTCTATCAAATGGGAGGAATAGCCTGTTACACCAATGATGTTGTCAAGAAATTTCTAGCAAAAATGATGAAAGATAAGACACTTGCAATGATTATCTTAGAAGAGAAGCAATAATCACCACCTCCATATGCCACTCGAACAACTATGCCAAACATCACTGCAACTACCCAATGATTGCATGAATATAGATAATGGCTCTTGAGTGAACAAGAGGAATGAGCATACATGAGTGGCAAGGACCCATCCATGTATAGACTAGTAATAAGTCACCTAAATGAGGTGGCTCAGACAATCAATTTGATAGGTGGAGGTGGGTCCATTTTCTCAACCTAGAGAACATAGCTACTCACAAGGTTGAATTTGAGTACTAGATAGGTTATAGTATCTCTCATAGAACAATAGACGCTCCTAGAAATCTCTAAAAATGCTATGACCTTCTCAATGTTCTTGGAGAAGGGTGAATGAGCAACTATATTGGTGATGCAGCACCAAGGGAAGGAGAGTGCAGCAGAAGTGATTACTAACCATATTGCTGAAACTCTCAACACACCTTTGGAATCTACATTGGACATCACTACACTCAAAGATGTGTAGACATCCGTAGGAACCACAAGCGGTAGAATAAACGCAAGATAGCAAGAAGATCTACTGGATTAACTAGTAGGGATTGGGCAATTGCTTCCAAATGTCTTTGACTTTCAGGATAATATTATTGTAACCCATTTAGAGTTGCTTGAGACAAGGGGCAAGAACATCATATTGAAAGGAAAACTCAAAATAGCCAAGAAGCTAAATGAACACTTCACTAAGGAAGTTACCAAATTAAGAGCCTATATTGCTGACCCCACATTTCTCAACCCAACATTGACAAAAGATAAAGCTATGGAACAACTTCACACTATACTAAAAGGGGTTGAGAGTGCAATGGAGATGATGGTATTCTATTGATCCTTGGTTGAAGCCACACATCACAAAATTTAGAAGGCCTTGGATTAGACCCACTAGGAGAACATGTAGTTGATTGTAGAGAATCATTGCCTATGGAATGTTGATGAGCACAAGTAACAATTAATTGATTTCATCCATCAACAATAAGAGCAACTAGCTAGAGAAAACATAGAACTGAGAAGATTGGTAGTAGAAAATAGAAATCTTTCCATGGAGGAGGTCTGTGCCCTTCACCAAAATATTGCAATCAAGGTAGCCGCCTGGAAATTGGAAGCTCTCAAATTTGAGAAAGTCAAAGATCATTATAGAGAGCAGGTTGATCTACAAAAGTAAGTAATAAAAAACACATCAAATTAGCTAAGGCAAAAGCAAATGAAGTCCTCCAACAACTCTAGTAAGGGAAAGAATTGTGTTAACCCATCACTGATGGGATAGATGCTTAAAACAAGGTAGAAATTTGCATGAAGTAGTTGCAAATTGAGGAGATGATGGAATACATGGAGCTCACCAATCTCCATTAGTCAAATATAACCATGTTGACTATCAGACAACCTTGGTCAAAACTCAAGAAATAGGTGCCCAGTTCGTACTTGTTGTACAAGGTCAAGTTCAAGCATCACAAAGACACCAAGCAGAAGCTTGTGGTGGAAAACACTAAACTCAAAGTTCTCAAGGCATGATTCACTAATCAATGATCAACTGTCAAGAACCTAGCCAAGAGGATGAATGACTACCAGGAGCTGTAGAACCTAGTCAGGGTGTTTGATATCGAATGCAAATAGTTCAGTACTTGGTTTATTAATGTGAAGGAGATGTTCCCTATAATGCCCTATCCATTGGATATCCCCATTCTAGCCCACATTAGTAATGCCACGTGGACTGTGAATGATGCCTAGAGTAAGGAGAAGAAGATGAAGGCATTGCTGAATGCTTTTCACCATTCATCGAAAGTTGCAACTACAACAGGATAGCCACAATTACCTCAACTACCGCATGTGCCTGAAGCTGGTGAAGGTCCTTTAGAACCTTCAGAGCCTCCACCACTTGGGACTATCTGATGTTCTTCACTGTCTTCACAGCACTAGAAGATGTGCTATCCAATTTTGTGTAGTCACATCACAATGTTCAATTTTGTGTCATGAACATCACAATTTTTGTAATTTTTTTATTCGTACACTCAGGCAATTAGTTTTTTCAATTTAGTTTATTTTTTCAAGAGTCAGTCAATAGTCCCATAACTTTCCAATTCTATAAGGGAAATCAAGGATGAGTTTTCATTCAGTTATGGGGGTATGATGAACATCAAAATGTCACGTGGATAAGCCCCCTTTAACATGGCCTCAACGATAGGGTCTTGTTTATGTGGTGTTGCCTCATTGATGGGGATACATCAACGTAGTGTTTGCTACATCTACATGGTCCTGTTAATGCAGTACTATAGCAAATTCTATAAATATGACCTCCCAGCCATGTTTATGCATCAATTAAGTCATAGTGGTAGCATAGCTTTTGCAATTTGTTTATTTAGAAGTTAGAATATTTCTCTAAGTTCCTATAGTAGGAGTTAGAAAGTGTATGGATCTTTATTGAAGTACTATTGTACTTGAACCACACCAATGTGTATAACAATAAAGATGAGCCTTTTGATTAAACCTTGTAGTACTTAGAATAAATTAATGATTTATTTATGCATTCATTATTCTCATTAAATATGCAATAAATTAAGGTAAATTAAACCTTAAGCAATTAGTTAATTAATTAAGCTAAATAAATTAAATACGTAAGTACAATCGCTTCAAGCGTAAACATGTATTCACTTGCTAATCCCAACAACGTTATTGCTTGGTGCACCCAACATTATAGTGCTTGGTAACCTAGTAGTGGATACATGGGTTCAAGATGTGTACGAAAAGTGGGACCGAGTGCTTCTGTTAGGACTAGTTAGAGATTAGTTAGTTAGTTAAACTAAATTAGTGGTTAAATTACTTCATCTCTCTACTTTAAGCACCAAAGAACATAAAACACAAAATAATAAAAATCATATGTCTCAATTACACTTAACCATATCATGTGCATCATAAGTGTAATTGGGAAGACAACGAATGACCTTAAGGCAATGTTCACTTCCTAGAAGACTAGTGTACCAGAAACTAGAGAGTCTATCGAATTCAACCAGATCACGTGTGGACGCTTTATGATTTGTATGGTTGGGTGTAGGGGCACCTCAACCACTCATTAGAAAGAAAGTAATAGGATAGAAAAAATAAATCTGGAAGAACATTAATTGTTATTACCCATTAACATGTGAATGTTTGATAATAGAAGGAAAACTTTGATTTCAAACCTCATGTATTAATTTAAACTAGTTGTTAAACCATGGTATTTGCTAAGTAAAAGTAAAGAGAAAACAATGAACTCTGATATTTATTAAAATATAAAAATAAATATATATTTTTTGCATAATTAATGATAATTATTTAAAAGTTGAAACTTTAAATCAGTATCTTTTTAAATTTAAAGTAGGACCTGAAAAATTTAATTTTAAAAAGGTGTTATAATTTATGTTTTACATAACAGAGAGAGGTATTACCTAAGACTCTTGCTTTGGAAGCTTGAAGTTATGGATTTGAGTTTTGTAAATAATACTAAGTGATAAAGTTCTAATTAGACTACATATTTTGAAGTGTAACTGATGAGCGGTGAGGTACCCCTATGCTCAACCATACGAATACGAGTGTTTCACACACGATCCGGTTAAATTCCAAGGACTAAATGCCCATGTGCCTTTCTAGAACAATAACAGGTTGATTAATCATTGTCTTCTCAAACTTACTTGTATGTCACGAGTGTATGATTAAGTAAGCTTGAGGCATATGATTTTTATGGCTTTTATGTGTTTTATATCCTATGCTAATAAGCAGGGAGAGAGACATAACTAAGTAACTAATCTAATTTAACTATTCATTAGCTATGTTCTAATTACTTCTAACACCAGTATCTGTTCCCACTCACCGTACACATCCTGAACCAGTGCAACGCTGCTAGGATTACCAAACACTAATCGTTACTGGGTTACCAAGCACTACATGCATGCTCAAAGCAGTTGTACTAAGTGTATTCAACTAAGAGAGTTGTAAGGTCAGAGAGATCATTAATTAACTAGGAAAGAATTAAATAATAATTGACACTAATTAATCTATTATGTATGCTGCAAGTTTATCATAAATTTTGTCTTTATTGCTATACACAAACTGTGCTTAGGTACACAATGCTTGATTAAAGATTTGTTCACTTTATGACTCCTACTACGGGCATGCAGAAATAATTCTAACTCTAGAGAGAAAAAATGGCAAGAGTTTGGCTAAGGGACTAACTTCTAACTATTTGAAACCAAGGACACTACCTCTTATTTATAGGCAAGGAGACGGGCTGCAATATCGAGTATCCGACATCACATGGCTGATCCGATATTGCAGACGCGATATCGCATATGCAATATTGTAGTTCATCATACCCCCATGACTGAATGAAAACTCATCCTCAAGTTCTTTACAAAATATTGGGAAGGTATGGGATTATTGACTGAATGAACAGTGACTGTTGAATGGGTTGATAGACTTAACATGCTCGGTGAATGGATCACCAATATAGTATATGACAGCATTAGTGTTCATGACCACAAAAGTGAACACTGTACATAATGACATAGCCTTATTTGGTAGCTAGGAGAGAAGGAGAGAGAGAGAGAGAAAAGAATAAGACATGTTGTTACTGATGCCAAGATTACACCCTCCATTGTTTATCCATAGCCACATCACCAATCTTGCTCTTTTCATAAACATTCCAGTTTTGGTCCATCCTGAGTATTTCCTCCAGGCCCAGTCCATTGTTGTACGATTGACATGTACACATACAACATAGTCACAAATCAGCAAGGGTAGATAAATCACAATGCAGTCGATACCTTGCCTTGATGTAAAGTGCATTGGCTGAGTTGTGATTATGGCAGATACTGATTTTGGAGTTTTAACACTAGTGACTACCTAAGGTGTAGGGGGTTTAGGAAAAATTGAAAAAATTGTGCCAGGGCCCCCATAACTAAGAGAAAACCTCCAGTAGCAATAGGATGAAAAGGATAAGGAATAAGAAAGATGAAAAAAAGTAACAATAGCAAGATGAAGAAAATGGATGTCATGGATGGGGATGAAACAAAAAATTGTTGATTGTAGGAAATGTTTAAGGAAAAAAAGTTAACAAGTGCACCAAAAAGGAATGCCAGTGGGTCCTCCCCAAAGCCGGCTCATGCCTTTGATGCCTTGACAGACCAACAAATCGAAGAGTTCATAGGCTCTAGGAATGTTATTTGGAAGCAAGAGTTAAAAACTTACCTACAAGAAATTACCAAGGAAAAACAATGCATCAACCAAGATAAAGACTAATGATAAAATAGACAATGATGTGAGAGATGGAAAAGAAAGGTGGACAGGAGAGAATGCAATGGAGACCCAAGAACAAGGTTGTGTAAAATCCCTTGTGTGTTTTATGGTTAATGTGACAGAGTAGAACTCATTTCAAGCCCAGGCTCTGCAATCCACATTCAGTGACCTCGCATCAACACATTTGACCAACCCATCCTCTTGAAGCAACAAAAATGCCTCTACAAAAAGTCACCACCATTTAGAGGAGAGCGAGATGGAGAACCAAGAAGCGAGAAAGGGCCTTAGTTAGAGGGAACCTTCAGGCATGGGTAACATGTCTTTCTAGTGCTATAACCAGTGTGTGTAGCCCAATTTTATTATTGTGTCTAAGAGGTGTGCTTTAAATTCTCACCTTTTTTTGTGTTTGAACCACACCATGCAAAGAATTATTTTTATGCACTCAACTTACAGTGATTTGATGAATGGTTAGAATAGCGGAAAACCCATGTAAAAAGTATCCAAGCACTCAAGAGAATAGCTAGCACAACTACATCAAATCCCTTTGAAGTTACACCCTTTTCATCCCTTGAGTCCTTCCTTAGTTTGAGAAATACTTAGCCACCACTTTGTTAATAGTTTTATTAGAGAAAAGGGACTATATAGTTCCAAGTCAAGGGAGACCATAGGATTTCATGGATGTATGAATGACATGGAATCATTACCTATTTAATTATAAGAACCATACCATAATGTCAACATCATACTTCAAAGGTAAAATCCAAACATTATCGATCCATATGATATTATTCATGCCACCATCATGAACACTTATTGGGTGACGAATAAAAAAAATAAAGTAATCACACAAAGAAATGGTAAAAATATGAATGATGGTGTAAAAAAAAAAGAAAAATTAAAGAAATGTGAAAAACAAAAATTTAGAAGGAATTGAGGGCCTTTAATGATTAGCGAAGGTGACCATCTCCCCCATGACTGAGTTGGAAGGAGGAGATCTGAAATAATGAGCAAGGTTGCCCACCTATAGAGGTAGCATATGTTCTAGCTGTCTTAAACTCATGGAAGGGTTTTGATTGTTGCACGTTGACTAATATTCTCTTATTTTGGCTCTTAGGCTTATATATGTCATGGCCCATGAAGGAAAAGTTGCATAGATAATGTAAGGTCCTTCCCACAATGTTTGAAATTTGGTATGTTGTGACATATGTGTGGGGTTCCAGTAGAGAACCTTATCTCCTAGTTGATACTTGAAACACCCTAAAAAATTTGAAGTCATTCTTGCTTCACCAGGCCTTGCAATTCCTACAAGAACCATGACATTTCTTTAGGAGGAGAACGTTCTGAGTTTAGGCTAGCTAGTTCAGAAAATTTTCTACTTTAGGTGTAAACAGGCTCTACGGGTCATTCTACCTGCCCACCTAAGTAGTGTGCCAAGCTGAAAACCTACTTAGAAGTGACGTGCGGAGTTGGCAGCAACATTTTGGATGCATGAAACAGTTCAGCAAGTTTTCTAAGTCATGAAGTTTGCTACGCTACGCTACACCTCACTATGTAGTGTAGCAGGTTTCAGAAGATGACTTCAGAATGAAGTGCTACACCATGCTATACCACATAATGTAGCGTAGCGTGGCAATAGCTTCACCACCAGTTCCCCACGCCCAATTTCAAGTTCTTTAACAATGTCCCTTTCTGTCAGGAAGCGGTGGACCATATCTACTGCTACACTACACTGAGCTACAAAGCGTAGTGAGGTGTAGCAATCCTGTAGAAGAGACATAAGGTAGCTCAAAGGGTGGAATCAGCAAGTTTGCAAGTCTCATGGAAGAAAAGTTCGCAAATCGACAAAGTTTTCGCGACTAAGGCTAGTTGCTACGCTATGCTACACTATGTAGCGTAGCATAGTGTAGTAAGCATGCAACACACATGTAGTAGGATGCACGACAAGGTGCTATGCTATGCCAAGCATGCTACGCTACAAAGCACAGCAGGGCATGCAGGTGGTTATGCGACATCAATGCACTTCACCTAATTGGATAGTTGGCACATGTCTCCAGACGCTGACGACACAATTATGGTGCAATTACGGCATGGTAGGCTCATAGTTACAGCATAACAAGCGTGCATTACAATGGTCATGCAAGTCCAATGGTCATACATGGCACGTGTGGCATCAGCAAGTCAGCGTGGGCCCAAGGAATGTGGCGTCCAAACCGCCCCTTTTGTGTGCCCTTTAGCCCTATAAATATCCCAACAAGCGACATTCAAAGGGCTCAAAATTTTTTCAAGAAACAACATTCAAAAGTGAGGAATTTTCCCTAATTCCTTGACTTTTCATCTCCTTGGCATTCACTCTAGCATTCAAGTTTTCTTTCATGTGCATTGTAACATCAAGCATGGTAAGCTTTCTATTTGACACTACAAATAGTTAGCATTTTTAGCTAACATTTTGTCCCATCCCCTTTCTACCACCTTGGTAGAATCCCTGCATTGTCAATTCCCAAGGCCACGTCCAAGCGCACAACCTATTTTTCTCTACACGTCTCGGTTACTCTTGAGATCTCTACACTTGACCACGCTATGCAACCGACTATATCCACCTTGATAGAGTAAGCCTGTAGCTTCAAAGTGGTGCATTTTCTAACCATATTTTACTTTGTTTCCTACTTATTGTTGCATTTTTACACTATTTTCTTTTTCTGCTTTATTCACTTTCAAGCATTACTCTGCATTTCCATTCCTTTTTCAAAAATATATGCTACAAAAGACTATATAGATGCCGATTAAGTCTTTGTCTAATCAACCAAACCGTTTAGGGCACCCCATATCCACACACATCCAGCACGACCCTCCCATGGGTACAGGGTCAAAACTATCACACCCGTCGACCCCTCGGTGTTTTCCAGTTGCCGACATTTTTGGTCGCTACAATAATTAACTTTCCTAATTTTTAGGTCATGACATTGTTTATTAAATGTCTTGTGCAATTCATTAGATGACATGGCAGCTAATCAATTTGGGTCTAGCAAGTTAAGAGTCATCAACCTTTGTTTTTGTTCTAGATCAAGGTCAAGGTTGAGGTCACATGGCATGGCTAGCATATGGAACTCAGTTTGGATAGGGAGCATTGGAATTTTTCCATACACTAACTCATAGGGAGCGCAGCCTATAGGAAGTTTGCATGTGGAGCAGTATGCCCAAAGAGCATCATTCATTTTAGTGCTCCAGTCTCGCCTATACTTGCTAATGGTTCTGGTCAGTATCTTAGTAATCTCCCTATTGGTGACCTTGGCTTGACTGTTTGCTTGGGGGTGGTATGGTGTAGTCAATTTGTGCTCAACCCCTAAGCGTTGCATTAACTTCTGAAAAGTTGCACTTGTAAAGTGTGTACCATTATCTGAGATAAGTGCACGTGGCACACCAAACCTATTGACGAATTGTTGTTGAACAAATCGTGTAGATATAGATGATGTGCAATCTTTAATGGCAACTACTTCAGCCCATTTTGTTAAGTAGTCTATGGAAACTACAATGTAAGCTTTTCCATTGGACATTGGTGTAATGGACCCCATAAAATCAATTCCCAAAATGTTGAAGGGTTCTAATGGTTGAATCCATTGTTTCAGACCCTTCATTCTAGTATTCATTCGCCCATCACATTGACAGTGTTCACAAGATTGGACGAATTGATGGTTGTCCTAGAACAAGGTAGGCCAATAATATCCTGCAAGTAGGATCTTGATGGTCGTTCATCTCCTAGCGTAATGACAACCCACAAGGGCCCTCATTAGTGTCTTGGAGAACTTGATCTCTATCGGGAACACACCATCAAACCAAGCCATTAGGACATACTTTGTAAAGTTATCCATTGATCTCCATAAAGTACTTGGCTCTATGAAGAAATTGTTGTTTCTTCTTAAGGTCTAGCTCTTGTGATGTTTGTTGGGTAAGGAGATAGGTAAGAATGCTACTATATAAATTTGTCTCCATGGGTGATTTTTTATTCACTACACTAGAAAAGAGGAACTCATTAGGGGAGTCATTAGAAATGAGATACTCATCCTATTTACTGTCCTAGTGCAACCGAGATAAATGATTGGCAACTACGTTTTCGGTGCTTTATGATCGATCATTGTCAAATCAAACTCTTGTAGAATTACCAACCATCGTATAATATGGGGGCTTACCATTGGCTTATTCATGAGGAACCAGATGGCACTATGATCTTTCTGTATGAACACTTTGTACCCTAATACATAGTGTCTAAATTTTTCTAGTGCAAACACTACAACCATTAATTCTTTTTCTGTAGTAGTGTAGTTAAGTTATGCACCCGCTATACTTTTACTTGCACAGTGGATGTAATAGGGATGTTTCTAGTCATCTAACTATGTAAGTATGGCTCCTAAGGTGTAGTTGGACACATTAGTCAGGACATGAAATGGTCTGGACTAGTCAAGAACTTGTAGAATAGGTGTTTCTACCAGCTTCTGCTTCAAAGTTTGGAAAGCTAGTTCACATTCCCTAGTTGACTCGAAGGGTACGTCCTTTTTAATTAGCTCTACCAATGATTTGGAAATATTTGAAAAGTTCTCTATGAATCTCCTATACTAGCTAGTGTGTCTAAGGAATGACCGAATGTCTTTGAAAGTTTCTGTTTGATAGGTGATTCCTTAGATAACTTTGATTTTCTCAGGGTCTACCTCTATCCCTGCATGTGAAATTTTATGCCCAATTACTATGCCTTCTTGGACCATCAAGTGGATTTTTTTTCCAGTTGAGCCTTAGATTAGTTTCTACACATCGTCTCATCACTTGCTCTAATCGGTCTAGGGCCTGATCAAAACTTGCTTCATAGGCGGAGAAGTCATCCATAAAGACTTCCACACCATTTCCTATTTGCTGCTGGAATATGCTTAGAACTAAGCATTGAAATGTGGCAAGGGCATTGCACAAGCCAAACAACATTTTTTGTATGCAAACATTCCCCAAGGACCGGTGAATGTAGTTTTGGCTTGGTTTTCTGGGGCTGTTTGTATTTTTTTTTATTTGCTATATCCATCCAAAAAACTATAATAGTGATGCCCTGCAATTGTGTCTAAGATTTGGTCAACAAATTGCAACAAAAAGTGATCCTTGAATGTTGCCATGTTTAGCAACCTAAAATCTATGCACACTCTCCATTTGCCTTCCTTTTTAGGCACAATTACTAAGGGTCTAACCCATTCACTATTAGCAATGGGATATATGAACCCAACCTTTAGAAGTTGTTTAATTTCTTCTTTTACTACTTGTTTCAACTTTGGGTTCAATCTCTTCTGTGGTTTTTTTTGAGGCTTCATGGAGGATTCAGTGTAAATCCTATGATGGCATATCCTAGGATCTATTCTAGTTAATTCCAAATATGACTAGGAAAAGGCTTTTGACCACTTGTTTATTACCTTTAGCAGACTCTCTTTTTGTTGCAGGGCAAGTCTTGTGTTGATGATTATCAGTTTTCCATTCTTAAGGAACATGTATTCCATACTGGTGGGCAATGGTCTTAGCTCTAGGGGCTCTTGTTTAAATTTCTTAGGAATTTCCAACTTTCTGCAATTGATGTTTTCTAAGTTAGGATTGGGAAGTTGGTGGTGGACTTACTCTAAGGCATCAATGCTATCTATGTAAGCGCAAGTCAAACCCTCAGTTAGTTCCATGCATAGAAGTGAGCTGCTTTCTTGATCAGCTATCAGCCACTGGGTGTCTTCTTGTTGTGTGGCAGCTGCTTACAAGAACCTTTGTATGTTGATCATTTGTGCACACTAATTGCATGTAGGCAATGTTAAACTTTTCACAACCCATGATCTCTGCACGCAGTTGCACCTTGTGTCACTGTATACGATGCATGGAACCTTCTTCTTCTCGATCTTTCCAAAAGCATTTTCCTTAGATATTTCTAGGAAAAGATCACAGATACCTAGGCACAAATTGATAATTCTTAGCCATGCCCTTCCCATTATGATTGGGAAGTTCGCCTTACTGTTGTTCACTTGGATCACTAGGAAGTCAGCTGGATATGACCATCCACAAATAGTGGTAACAATGTCTTCCACTAATCCCAAGGGAACAATGATGGACTGGTCAGCCAAATATAAATAGACATTGCTCTATTTTAATGGAGGTAGGTTCCAAGCCTTATACATTTCTTGGGATATTAGGTTGACACCAGAACCTAAATCCAAAAGAGCTTTGCATGGCTCATTCCCAGTGATTTGTAGATATATTAGGGGACTCCCAAGATCAGAGAATTTCCTTGGAAGGTGGCCAGCTTTGATCTAATTAGTAATGGCATGTGTTAACATGACCATATGCGTTGAATGCAGTTTTAAGTTCAAAGGGGGCTCGGAAGCTTTATTTGATATAGAGGCATCCAAAGACTCAAGTCACTTGGGGTTGCAAAGGTTTGGTTGGAGTTGGTTCTAAAGAAAGATATTTTCTTCATATGGTTGTCATAACCAATAGTCGGTTGAGGATTAACAACCCTTGTGGCATTGCGTTGCTGTGGTTGAGTAGGGAGTTCACCTTGCACTGCTGGAGCAGGTGGTAATAGAGCTATTGGTGGAAGAGACACGATCGGATTGGAAGGGTGGTACACTTGTGGAATGTTGCCCCTAGGAGAGGAAGTCCTATAGTATTTGCAGTCTTGGTAGTGATGCTGAGGAGTAATGTGACCAATAGAATCACATGGAGAGATTGGATGCTACATGTAGTATCCATATGGGTCAGGTTTTTGGTAAGGATATTGTTGCCCTAGTGGTGGCATTCCTCATGATTGTGGGTGTTGCCACTGCTAATGTTGCTCAATTGGTTATGGTGGAGTTTCACTTGGATAACATGTTAAAGGTTGGTGAAATTACCTTGGGTTACCTTGTGGATAAGGTAACCGCCAGGATGTTTGCCATTTGTTTAAACGTGGATTAGGTGCATACACCCCAAACTCCTACAGATGTGAGATCACAAGGCAACATCCCTTAGGATGGTTGTATTGACAAATCTTGCATCCACTATCATTATCTATATCTAAGTCCATAACTTATTCAATAATAGCAAATTTACCCTTCCCCTTATTACGTGCATTTTTTGCTTCTCTCTTTTTTGTTTTTTCATAATCACTACCTCGCTCTCTAGACTCCTCTACTACTTTGAACACAGTTTGAAACCTACTATTCAGGGAGTCCCACATTTGGTCTACCTTTTCCAATACTTCTAATACTAACTTTTGGATAGGAAAGATTTTCCTATTCACCAACTCTTCGAGTGGTGACTCTTCCTCATCCTCACAAAATCTTACTTCCTTCTTTTGGAGGGAAGGATCTCGATTATATTCTTCCGCACTCTCTCTTTTTTGTAGCTCACTTTCTTCCTTAGCAACTTGCTCTAGTAGCCTATTAATTTGATGGGACCTAAGCTTCCTTGGGCATAAGTCCTAAAGGTTCTTCTTGTTTCATGCCTAAGCCCATCTACAAGATGGCGTAGTTAATCCCGTTGCGAATAACCATGGCCAAGAGAATGATGTAGTAGTGCATAATAGCGGTCCATGGTAGCATCCAAGGGTTCATGACCTCCTTGTTTCTATCCTTGGATTTTCTTTCACAAGTTAGACACTTGGGAGTACATTTGATACTTATCGTTGAACAATTCTAACATAGTACTCCACCTATGAATGGATTCCGATTCTAAGGACCAGTACTAGCTTTCAGCTTGTTTTATTAGTTTCTGTGGGAACAACTTAAGTTTTTGCCACTCGTTTTCTATGTTTTGCAAGGCACACACATCATGAAATTCTTGTAAGTAATTTTGAGGATCAACATTATATCCCCCTTCAAATCATGGGATGTTAGTCATGTCTAACCTTTTTATCCTACTATCTTTTTGGTGCCTTTTTGGAACTCTCACAACATCAATTATATCTAGCATGCTTCATGTGGCGAGTAGGGGTTCATCATGATCATCTTGTTCGTAGCGTCTATGATGTTCACGCAGTTTCCTACTCTCCATTCTTCTATGGTGTGATTCCCTAGAGTGCCCTCGTCCTCTATCTTGGTTCTCTAGTCTATGACTTCCACTTTTTTTTCCCTTATCCTCATGATCTATTTCTCTATGGCTACATCCAGACATGGAAGAAGATGGTGAAGGAGACGATGAAGGTGAAGAAGAAGGAGAATCGTCCCCATGATGGTGTTTACTACCTTCTCTTTGGTGGTCTCTGCCTTGATCACGATTGTGATAAGAATTCCCACATTTGTCATGTGTCTTTGTTCCTTTTTCGGACACTTTGTGTTCATTGGTATCAGCACCTAGGTTGTGAATAGTAGAATGGAGGTTCTGATACACAACCCCTTGGCCAAAGTCAAGGGGAGAAACATCGTTATGTGGGTGACTACCTGAGGTAGGTTCATCGCCCTCAATTTTGCTTAAAACATGGGGAGCATCCTGAAACATCACAAAATTCCAAGCTTAATACTTTTCCAACAAGAGTCGAGCTAAGTCATGACGTTCCCCAGCATGACTAAAGCTTGAGGGCCCCACAAATAACTTCAAGCAGAGTCGAACTCAACAAGGAGCAGTTTCTTGGGACCCGTCGATGGCCACGACAACATCTGCTATCAAACATGGCAACTTCAGAGCTCAAAGTACTTAGTTTACACTCAGTATGCATTCACAGCATATACGCCTAGCGTATACACCCGATATTCATAGCGTATACACCCCAGATTGCATCCACAGCATAGATGTCTAGCGTACACGCCTCACATGTAAGCTCAACAGGTACGACTAATGTATATGCCCAGCATGCAATCCCCGAAGACAACATGGAAATAGCACTGCAGAACAAGATTTGGTACAAGGCAGCAACTCACACGAACAGAGCAACCATCAGCGTATACGCCTAGTAGACACAAAGTATACATTCTCAGCATATACGCCCAAGTTTGCATACACCTAGCGTATACGTCTTGCCCACCCAACGTATACGCCCAGAGTCTACGCCCACCAGATACAGCATATACGCCCAGCGTATACGCCCAGTAGATGCAGCATGTTGTACACTTGTAAATTTTATTCTTTCGTACCCGGTCAATGCGCCACGTGTCACCCAACCTGAGTCTAACGTCTAAATCTATATAAAAACCTCAATTTTTCATTAGATCAAGGTGGGCAATTTTGAGCAAACTAGAGAGAAAAATAGAGACACTAAGAACGAGAGTAGAAACCCTATACGCTGGACCTCAACCCTGTATGCTGAGCATATAGCCTCTATGCTGTGCTTGCAGTTTGAACCAGCACACAGTCATCCCTGCATCCATCGGGGCTATTCGTCCACCTTGTGTCAAAGCCACAACTACGTTAGACCAGTGCATTGTAACTCTCATTTTGCAATAATATTACTACATTTTCTTCCTAAAATCTGTTACAGTTTTTCATTAATTGTTGCATGTTTACTATTTACGCCCTCGTACGTTTACGCTCTGTTTACACTAGTTATGCTATTTACGTCTCGTTTTATATCTGTTACGCTGTTTACATATAACCCAGTGTATAACACCTCGGTGTACGTTTGGGGAAATCCTTGCCTGATCCACATGCAGACCACTCAAGGTACTCTACCTTTGTTAACTCCAGCTTACTCTCATGCGAAGGTAGGGTCTTTTGTGTGTGTTCGGAGATCTCCTGGTTTCTATTTCCTTCTATCCGGAGACCGACGATTTCGGATGGTATAGAAATTGGCGCTAGAAGGAGGGCCAACTACTTAAAACTTACTGTGCTTCAGAACTCTCAGCGTCTACGATGTTGATTATATGCCATCCTTGTCCACAGAACTCCGAGCGTCTATGCTGCTGACAACAAGCCAACCCTATCTGCAAAATCCCCAGCGTCTACGCTGCTAAATATACGCTGACTTTGTCTGCAAAATCCCTAGCATCTACGCTGCTGAATATATGTCGACTCTGTCTGCAAAATCCTCAGCGTCTACGCTACTGAATATATGCCGCACACACTCTACGTGGCAGACTCTGTCTACGCTGCACATAGAACTTTGTTTACACTGCTGACATACACGCTGAACACTTCATGCTGTAGACTTTGTCTACGCTGTCGATGTATACGCTACTGCTAAGTTTACGCTGCACTCTCTACGTTGTAGACTCTGTCTATGCTGTATGCTAACTCTGTCTACACCGTTCGGTATACGCTACATGCTCTAGGCCGTAGACTCTGTCTACATTACTTAGCATATACGCCTTACGCTCTACGCCACCGTAGATTCTCTATGCTGCCACTATACACTGTATACCTATACGCTGGTCGTTGAAGCCTATATGCTGAGACCTAGTTTATATGTTATACGCCATGAACATAGGTTTACGTCATACTAGATATAACAGTTGCATATCCCTTCATTGTGTCGTGTGCTCAACTGCCCATCATGAACACTGCAAACACCAACGCTGCAACCAAGCCCGTCACAGACATCATAGGCACCATGGCCATTCAACAACCCTGTCGTACAACCCACAGTGGGGCCTTGTTGATCTCTTAGATTGCAAGGGAGGAACCCATCATTTAACATCATAAACCAGGACCAATACAATTTCATATGCCTGAAAATACAAGCAGGCTTAACCGTGGACCAAACTGAGATGGAGGTTAAAAGACAATACGAATTGTTTCACAGGGGAGGACATGAGTTCATCCCTTCACCATATGACATCATTCCTCTCCTAGAGCATTACCTTGAGCTTATCTCTCAGCTCCTACTACTAAAGAATCAGCCCTTGGACCAGTTTGTGGAAAATCCTCAATTGGAAGAGGAGGATGACTTCGTAGCCTAATCCGAGCACGAAGATTTGTACCACATCCTCAGCCCACAAACTTATACAAACCTGTCATTTCACCGATTCACGGGCAAAACTACGTCTCTCCAACCATTCAAAATCACACAAGTGCATGTGCCTCAACAAGAGGCACCCACTCTCATCCCCATTCCTCTAGCAACCGATGTTCCAGTCAACATGCTTCCCCTTGCAATTCCTCCTGCGGCCACGGTACCCCCGTTCTTACAAATGCAACCTCCTCAAAATAATGTAGGAGTAACCTTCCCACCCTGGGTGATCGGGATGCCACATGTGATACCGACTTCTACGTCCGCTCATTACATTCCCCGGATCCAAATCCAAGGAGCCCCTTTCACTGCTATAACTCAACCAGTTTAGAGTGCCCCTATACCCAGCGTGACTGCCCAATGGGTGGCGAGTGGTGTTCAACCGCATCAGTTCCCCCACTATAACATACTGCCTCACACAATTCCACTGGCCAACATCCCTCAAGGACAACCACAACAACAACAACCCCTTGCCTACAATTTGCCGTCCCTAGTACCACCCGCTATAAATATTCCGCAAGTGCAGCCTCCAACTACACAACTTTCCACCTTCCAACCCACTATCCAACAATCTAACATGTATACCATACAACACCCCCAACCTGCCATCTCACCTAGCACCCAATACTGGGCTAACGCTAAAAAGATAATGTAAGAATTAACTGACGAGGTCAAACGCCTGAAGACAGCCGCTGACGAAGAACTGAAGGTAGTGGACTTCTATCATGATGACCCTATCAGCTCTTCGGTTTCGCCCCTAACATTACCCAAGGGTGTATCTTTGCCTACGTTGACCAAATACAATGGGGAGATAAACCCCAATGCTCACCTCATAACGTTCAGACTAGAGTGGGCACTACTTCAAGCATGGCCACATGCCATTCTACGAGTGTTCTCCATGTCCCTCATAGGGAGAGCACTTGATTGGTATCGGGCCTTGCCACAAAACTCAATATCTTCTTTGGAAGATTTGCTACACCAATTCGTCACCAGGTTCAAGTATAACCTGAAGCCTGAAGCAACATTGGATAGCCTTATATAGGTCAAACAAGCACCTCTTGAACCTGTCCAAAAATTCATCCAGTGGTGGAGTGCAGCTCTCAATGAGCTCCATGAGCCGATTCCAGAGACGTATCTTCTCACAATCTTAAAAGGGGCTGTCAACAACTTTGTCAAATCCAAACTATATTATCTTAATGCACATAATCTGAGTCAAGCATTTGTACAAATGAAGAGCATAGAGGAGGCAGCACAGAACAGTCATGATCCTGCATATTTAGCCTTTAAGAATCAACATAGTAAGAAAGATAAAGAGAAGGTTAAAATAACTTTAGCGGCATTAGCAGAAACACAACAAGAAAATGTGGGACAACAAAGCAAACCACCTGTTGCCCCTACTAATTACGCTAAACCCACTCCCGCGACCGCACCAGAATCATCCTCATCACAGAACCCAATACCCAATCGTAGAAGAAACTTCGAGAGGAAAGAACCCTCTCAATACACGCCACTACCCATGAAACCATCGCAGTTTTTCGACCAACTCCTGAAGGCTGGATTAATGAAACACAAATAGTTGTCCCTGCAGCGATCCAGAGGCATAACCAGTTCTGTCAACTAGTTCAGAACCCAAGCCTAGCAATGCCAGATGAGCCCCCAGTACCAAAAGGCTTTAGGATGGACCTTTTTTGCGACTATCACCAACGTAATGGGCATGGCACGGATTACTGTTTCACCATAAAACAAGATATTCAACGAATGATTGATGGAGGTCAGATCACCTTTGATTAAGCCAACCCGGTCCAACCTCAAAATCAGGCCATGGGTGTGTATAAAGATCCTCTAAATACTAAAGAGGCACCGTACGTGATCAACACAATCTACCTTGATAATGAACCTGAAACACCTAGCATTAACACCATCTATTCCGACCATGAGCAGCAAACACCTAATAAACCATTTGTAGTGTGTATTCCTCCCATTATACAAACATCCATGCCTCAACCATCCTACTCCCCTCAGAAGCCTTATGTCGTCAGAGTACCCCCTGTCATAGTAACTTCTAACACCCCGACACACGAAAAATCATAAGTGGTGTGCATACCTCCCGCCGCTACTACCGTAAACATACCAACACCTCCTATTTGGCCTACTCCCTACGTAGTCCGAGTACCACTTGTCATCGCAATAGCGGAGGTACAACCTCCAACTAGGCCAACTCCATACGTCGTTAGGACACCCGAACCTCCTAGGGATCACCAATCCTCCGCTTCGCAAACACACAATAAAGCCAACCCTTATGTCATCAAGGTGCCCAGCCAACCTGGTGCTCAACCGCATGCAACCGTCCAATCGCAACCCCACCTGACTCCATACGTAGTACAAGTTCCAAAGCAACCTGAGGTCCCAAAACCAACCGCACCCCCACACCACACACGAGAATGCCTAGCAGATAAGCTTACATGCGAACGCTTGGAGAAGGAGTGTCAACGACTAGCCTTAGCACCTCCTAAACCTACCCCACTAAATGCAGTACCCATGACACCACCTAATGATAAACCAAACACAGGCCATGAGGGTGAATCATCCAGAAAACATGATACACCCAAATCAATGATTCCGGGCAAAAACGACAAACCAACAATGCACGAAATAAAACTATTGGGCCCGATGGACCAAGTCAGCACTGATAAACATGCACCCAACAATAGAGACCTAGCAATAGCTCTAACACAAGTCACGCAAGCACTCAAACAAAAAAATACTTCACTGAGCTTATACGACCTAGTGTTGACATCTCAAACCCACCGCAAAGCTTTAGTGTGCATGTTAACATCTATCCCAGTAAGCGAAGACCTGCCTCCGAATGAACCTTCGATTCATGCAGTAATGTATTCAGCTCAAGGGTCAACTTCCAAGCCATTAAGTTTCCACAATGACAACATCAAGTTGGATGAGAAAATAAGAGAGGTAACAATAGCCCCTATGTTCATAACAATACGAGTAAACTAATTCAAGATACATAGGGTCCATGTAGATGATGGAGCTACCACAAATGTAGTGCATATCCCATCGTCGAACAACTGGGGCTTACAGAGCTAATCTAACCAACTGCCACCACATGCTTGAAATCATTCAACAGGTCACGCGTGATAGTCAAAGGCATCGTGACTTTAGACTTTATAGCAGGGGATCAATTCCCCACATCCGCCGACTTTGTGGTAATTGATGAAATGCCAGGGTTCAACCTAATCTTGGGAAGGCCCTGGTTAGCCCAACTGAAAGCAGTCTCTTCCCCTATACACCAAGAAATTCACTTTCCTTATGAAGGCAGTGAAATCATTATACACGGGAAGGCTGCTACATCCATCATCTCATCGTACATAGACATAGACCAAGGCTCAGAGGTTAAGCTCGAAGAGCCTAGATAACACGACATAAATGAACAACAACTGGTAGGTGATAATCCTTTAAACACAAAAGAAAATCTACCCAAAATAGAAACACACAGGCTTGAAATCATACATACACAGCCTCACTCAGAAACCACAACTGACATAGAAACCACAAGACATGCAGAAGCGCAAGAAAACACTAACACGGGAACAATTCCATTAGGCGTCCCTTGGGCTGAATTGCCATTCAACGTGATTAGCGAAGGGGACGCTGAATATAGAATCATATGTGCTAACGCATCTCCTAACATCAAAATGAGAAAAATTAAAAAATTACTAAATCAATAAACAACACTTTGTCCAAAATGACATTAAACTACAAATTGTCCGAAATGACGTTAAACTACAAACTGTCCGAAATGACGTTAAACTATCATTCCAAGTCTGAAATGACATTAAACTATCATGTCCACAACGACATAAAACTAGCCACGATCAGAAATGATCGGTCTCCTAAGAAGTCAACCCATGTCACTTGAAACTTCTCTTGTTTACACATGGCCAGAAATGGCCTTAAACTAGTGCATGTGGCCGAAATGGCCTTAAACTAGATCATTCACTTATACTTTGCTTTTCTCCCAAATTCCAATTCGCTGTTCGAATTTATGCTTACATTGTCATGTTGTTCTTTTTCGCAATTATCTTTCTCCTATAATCACAATCCTACTTATAATTACATTCGTGCACTACACTTAAACTACAAAAACAAACCAAAACATTTTATATTGTCGTGTCGTGTTTACATTTAAATCCAAAATCCACAACAAAAAAAATATATAAGTAAAAATTATGTATATATACATGTAATGATGTACAATTACAAGAGTTAACTAGTTTTATTCATCTGTTCAATACAACTCTAAATTTTCAATTTACAATTCACATATAAATCTAAGTCAGAATAATTTCAAAGAAAAGATTAAACATCAGGGGTAGGAGGATCGTCTCCTTTAGACCCGCTGGCATCATGAGCCCCCACTCCACGAGGGCCAACTTCTTGAACGTCATCGTCGCCTTGATCCTATAACATGCAAAAGAAACAATCAACACAAGGATAAAAGAGAAAACCTTCAAACATTATTCAGCGAATGAATTTCGTGATAGCAAAATGCTTACCATAGGGGATCCCCCTAAACCGAATTCCAGCTGGTGGAGGATTTCCTCCTCTGAGACGCTCGCCGAATCAGTGCCATCAAGGCCTAGGTCAACATCTGCCAAGGCCTTCCCCTTGTCAACCACTGACCATGTAGGATGCTTTAAAGGGAATTCACCCACAGACACCTCCCCAGAAGCCATCGTGATTACCCTAGTAGGCGATTCCATCTCAACCATTGTGTTCTGAGCAAAGGTATCAAACGCAAAGCGTAGACCCAGACCCTCCACAAACATCTCAAGCTGACGCTTTTCAATAGATACTTCTTTCAATGATTCTTTATAATGGTGCTTGTGGTTCTTCTCATCCTGACCCAACTTACGCACCTTGGAAGTGAAAGCCTTCCAATCTTGGCACTTGAGGTTTAATAGATCCACCTGGGCCTTACGCTCTGCTAGTTTCTGGGTTAGTGATGCGTGGCGATTAAGTAGGTTCTAGTATCTAGTATACGTGACCTTAGAAGTCCACCAAGAGCAATCACCACTTAGTTTAGCAGAGGCAAACTCATATCGAGCCTTGAGATCATCATGCTCAACTAAAAACTCAGAAACTTCTTTCTCCTTTTCTTGGACTTGCAACCACAACTGTTCGATGGAACGCCTACAAGTCCAGAGCGATTTGGCGTTATGTACAAGACCTTCCGTCACCTCATCATAAACTGGCCTTGGTACCTGCTCAACTTCTGGGGATAGTATAGGTAAACTCTCGATGCTAACTGTCTTAGATGGATCCCACCTTAGTTTGGCACCTACGCACACGAAAATAACAAATGCTAAAACCACAAAAATGGGGTGTGAAACTCTAAACCTGTAAAAAAGACTCGAAACATTTGTACCTATCACAAGTTGGGCTTCCTAAATACGTTCAACAACCTCCTCAGCGATACCAGCCACAAAATCCATTTTACTTGGCATCTCAGTCCAAGTAAATGGTCCACGAGTATGAGACGGACTAACCTCCGCAGTCCTTTTAAGGGGAGCCGTTTTCATGGGCACGTCCAGCTACATAGTTCTAGTTTCACTACCTTTGTCTAGAAGAGATGAAAACACAAAAGTAAAACACCATGGAAACAATGACTCACAGGGCAACACAATAAAATAAAGGGGAATATACCATGTTCTCTATTCCCTTCTGGGTTTGTGGGTTCACCTAAGTCCAGTCTTCCCTTAAGGAAGCTGCTGAACATTTCATCAACACCACTTTGGTCATCGACCAGTTTTGTCTCTGTGGTGTCTTCCCCTAGCTCTTCCATCCCTCCTGCCTGATCTTTGCCCACATCTTCCTACTTAGTCATCAATTCTGTTGTAGCTTCCTACTCTTCAATGATAGTCTCTAATTCCTACCTCCTCACTTCTCGAGTCAAGTCTGAAGGCATCAGTGGCATGTAAGTAGTCAAAATAAAAATTACGCATAAGATGAAAAGGACAATGTAATAAATGAGCCAATTTTACTTACCTCGGATAGGCATCTTGAACTATATCCATTTCACCCGTGGCTCTTCTACATCTAAGGTCACCTCCTTCGAGCGTTCATGCTTTGAGAGCTTTGACTTGGCTTTCCAAATTGTCTCTTTAATAACACGTTCAGCTCTCTTAGTAGTATAAGGCATGTCGTTTGGTTCCAACCCCACACTATCATGTGTGTGGATTGAGGTACCAGATGATCCTCCCATCATGATAGACACTGACTCATCAATCCCCTCAGGAGCATCTTGGGACTCAGCTGTCTTGAACAAATGGTTGATCCATGGACAAGACAACTAAGTACGATCCCGTAGGACATATTTATTGTCCGCGCAAACCACTAGAAACTCGACCAATCGGTGAAGATAGCCGGAAAAGAATGCAAATGTAAAGTTGGACTGCGCCTCGACATTTGAGCTCAATCACACTATCTCCTTATGAAGGCCCAACAACAAAAATTGGGCCTAGTTATAACACATCCCGATTTCTAAGACGGTTCGCATAATACGCACAGCTTCAACATCAAGACTCCGCACTTGGGAAAGGGATTTAGGGAATTCCCATGCCCTAAACAAGGGATATAACTCATTAACTTCCTCAACCTTTGACTTCCCCTGCATAGGGAATCCCTTAGCACCCTTGGTAATGCCCAACCAGTCCTCTAGCTCACGTACCATATGAAGCTCTTTCTGAGCCCTGTCCAAAACTACATCTACGCCATCTGTCGATACACCAAATAGGTTCGAAAAGAATTTGGCCAATAGATGGAAGACTATCTTAACACCCTTAATCTGGGTGTTGTAGTAAGAGACAAATTTGTCGAATGAATCAACAATTCTGATCATTTTAGCTATTGACACATCAGGGCTCGGGGTTGTAAAGAGCTCCATAAGGCCGACATCATCTAAAAAATGGACAATGGACGATGAGGCATGGGTGCGCAACCATTTCTGTGCCTTACTGATCTCCCCAAACTTCATCGAGAGGGTACTCTCAGTTCATCCTATTGTGACAGGGTCTCCGCCGGGAGGTACATCAACTGTAGATACAATTCGAAACCATCACATCAGTATAGCCCCCGGCACTTGAACAAACACGTTAACACATCTAGAAAATATTGTCACTTACCTTCAGTAGTGGACTTAGAGGTGCTACCCAAGTTAGAGTCACGAGGGAAGACTGGTCCATTATGTGACCGATCTTCATGCAACCACCCTCGAGCTGTGCATTGTACGAACGCTCTAGAAAACCACTTATGGAAATGGACAATATTATCCTTGGTTTGAGCTAACACAGCTCTGCGAAGGGTGGGACCCGCCATAAAGGTCTCTAGAGCAGTATGAGCTAGGGCAAGCCCATCATCATCAACGCATATTCCATCTTGATTAACTTGGGGCCTGCAAAAGAACAGTCGTCAAAACAGAAGCAAACGCCAAACGATAAAAAACCAAAAAACGACAAGCTAAAAAATCTTACCTCTCTACCCGGTACATTATGCCAGGAGGGTTTTGGAAAAGCGTGTGCACATGCACAACTAAAAACAAAGTGTTTTTGAGATAATCACGCCCTCGGGGCAATAGGGTCCACACGTGCACTAACGGGCGAGTAGACCTGGGCCCGCCAGAGGGACCGTGCTGGATCACAAGCAGCCCCTTGTCAATGTCTTTCATGAAGACCACGACATCCTCCGAAGCTCCCGGCAACATAGCCTCAAGCATGCTTTGTGCCACTTTTTCGCTCAAATGTGACCAGACCACCACCTTAAATCTGTCCAGGATGAAGGCAAGGAATTCACACGCCCCTTCCCTGAACCATATCCCATTATTGTCAATGGTCAGATCAGGGGTAGGTTCATCGGTCTCAAGGGGCCCAAACCATGCTAGTACCCCAACTAGCTCAACTACTAGGAGAAAAGGTTTAGTGTCCCTGCAAGCAACCAAAATGCCACGACAAATCAGCCATAGATGAAAAGGAGAGGAAACAACAAAATTCCATGTTGTAGGCCAAAACTTAGAAAAATCACAAACTGTTTTCGATCAATGTATACGTTGTTCAACAAACTGTTCACGCTCAGCGTATACGCTATGAAAACCGTCTACGCTATACGCTGTAAAAAACTGCCAGCGTATATGCTGTGAAAATAGGTCTATGCTATACACCGCCTAAAAAAGAACAAACTATTTACGGTTAGCGTATACGCTATGAAAATCATCAGCATATACACCATAAAAACCGTCAGTGTATACTCTGTGCAAACAGTTTACGCTGAACACTCTGCAAACAGTTCACGCTAAACACTGTGTAAACAGTCAGCATATACGCCGTAAAAACAGTCAGCGTATACGCTGTGAAAATCATCTATGCTACATACTGATAAAGTCGTCTACGTTGTATATTGTTAAAGTCCTTTACGCTACACATTGTTCAAACTGTCTACGCTATACGCTAAGGAAACCTCCTACGCTCAGCGTACAGGCCTTCTACGCTAACTGTCTATGTTGGGCGTATACGCCACAACCCTCTACGCTACAGAAACTATCTACGCTACTAAAACTCTCTACGCTACGAAAACTGTCTATGCCAAATAATATGTACAGATGAAAATAACTAATAGAGGCAGGATTAGAGCCTACCTATGTGACGATCCAGGCATGATGGAACCCTTGGCCTATGCAGACACTACAACATGGCCTCACTTTCCTCTGCGAACGTCAAGTCAGGCACCTTCCTCCCTTGGCCCTCTACCTCCTTACCCTTGCCCATTCCGACGTCCTTTACGCTACAACTGATAGAGTCTACACCGAGGTTTGAGTCTACACACTAAGCCGAATCCTCTACGCTGAGTTGGAGCCTATACGCTCACGCTGAAGTTCAAGCCTCTACGCTCTACGTTTACGCTGGGGTTTGAGGTTTACGTTTACGCTTACGCTCACTGTTTACGCTTACGTTGTTGTTTACGCTTATGCTCGATGTTTACGCTTACGCTGACTCCTTGGATCATTTCAAATTCACAATGCTCACAAATGACACCCCTGCGCTATATATAGCACTGAGCCGCACCACCGCTGCTGCCATCGTCGCCTTCCATTTTGTTTCTTTTTCTTTTTCTTTATTTGTTTCTTTTACTCTTAAAATTGTTCGAAATACAAAATAAAAAAATATATAAAAAAAAGGGAATACTACCATATCCTAAATCCATCGCAAGCCAACTTCAGATGCCTACACTAAACATTCTGGCGCAAACTCTCCTGTGTACATTATCCAGCCCGGTATGGCCTTAAACTGCCATCATGGCCCGATAAGGCCTTAAACTGCCACATACAAACCCCCTTCAGCCCGGTATGGCCTTAAACTGCCATGACGGCCCTGTAAGGCCTTAAACTACCACCTATGGCTCACATCCAGCCTGGTAAGGCCTTAAACTGCTACATCTGGCCCGGTATGGCCTTAAACTGCCATGGTGGCCCGGTAAGGCCTTAAACTGCCACATTCGGCCCGGTAAGGCCTTAAACTGCCATGCGTCTTCGTGTGACAATAAACCACCATTGTGCATGTACACACAATTTACGTTGCCAAAGAACACGAAACAACATCTATTAGCTCATTCTGCCCTCTGTTTATTGGCAGGAGCAAGCCCGATGGATTGTCAGCATTTATCTGCACCGTTAATAATCGATGGACCATATGGAAAAATCATACGAGAAATCGACATAAACTCCATCAGCTTAGATACATCAACGGAAGACACACTCATAGCCTCGACACAAAAAACGCTAGATAACCACAAAGGTATGATAAAATCTCTTGACATAGAAGCTGAAAACATCACCGAAGACCCATTGATTGAAACCCCCATCGTTATGCCTGATGGTGAAACCAAAATATTAAAATTAAGTGCATTATTGCAACCTCAACTAGCCAAAAACATAGAAGATGTGCTTCGAAACAACATGAAAGCATTCACTTGATCTTACACCGACATGCCCGGGTTAGATCCTCGAATCGTTCAACACAACATTATCCTTGATCCAAAATTGAGGCCAGTAAAACAAAAGGCACAAAAGGTTAAACTGGAGGTAGCATTGGTAGTTCACAATGAGATCACCAAACTTTATCAAGCTGGTTTCATTCGGGCTGTCGATTACGCCGATTGGGTATCCAACATGGTTATTGTCCCGAAAAAGAATGGAAGTATTCGCTTATGCATTGACTTCCGGGATCTTAACGTTGCAACCATAAAAGATGGTTTCCCCTACCCAGCATCTATCAACTTGTTGACTCGACCGCTGGAAATGCCCTATTATCTTTTATGGATGGCTTCTCAGGATACAATCAGATACGCATTAACCTGGAGCATCAACTCCAGACTACCTTTATGACACCATGGGAAATCTTTTGCTATACAATGATGCCCTTCAGTCTCAAGAACACTAGGGCCACATATCAAAGGGTGATGACATTCATTTTTAGTGACTACATGTTACACTCGCTCAACGACTACGTGGACAAAATTGTGGTTAAATCAAAGACATCAGAACAACATGTACAAGATCTTAACCTAGTACTAAAGCATTGTTTAAAATATGAGCTAAGACTTAACCCAAAGAAATGCATCTTCAGAGTCAAGACAAGAAAAATTCTTGGATTCATAGCCTCGGAAGCAGGGATACGAGTAGACCTCGATAAAGTTAAGGCCATAACAAACTTAAAACCACCTGGCAACCTTACCGAAATTCGAGGTCTACAAGGTAGATTACAGTTCATCAGACGTTTCATAGAAAAACTAACAGAAAAGTTGAAACCTATGAACCGCTTGCTATGTAAGAACGTCCATTTTGAATGGACTCCACAGTGCCAGGAAGCATTTGACAATATTAAAATAGTGCTTGTCCGATTACCTACTGTTTATCCATCTCAAAATGATAAACCTTTTTACATCTACCTTGCCACTTTGGATTCGTCAATCATGTCCATGCTTTGCCAGGAACAAGATGATGGAACCAAAGTCCCTGTCTACTACTTAAGCCATGCATTAGTTGCCCACAAAAATAAGTATAACGAGGTGGAAAGGTCATGTTTAGCCTTGGTCTTTTCTTTGAAGAAATGGTGACATTACCTCTTCCGCAACCAGGTCAATATAATCTACAAGGATAATGTGCCTAGAGCCATCACAGGAAACATTTACGAGACAAGTCGAATAGCCCATTGGAAAGCCATGATAGCTAAGTTTGACCTACACTACATAGCACAATCATCAATTAAGGGTCAAGCCATAGCAAATCAAATGACCACGTCACCAATGCACGATCAAGCAACAATAGAGCCATAATTCCCTAACGAAAATGTAAGTGCAATAGCCATCGTACCTGATGACTACGAAGCTGTTTTGAACTTTGATGGAGCATCCACCTCTCAAGGGGGAAGTGTTGCTGCCATCATCACCTATCCCTCTGGGGAGATCTGACCCTTTGCTTATCGTTTCAATTTTCACTGTACCAACAACATATCAGAGTACGAAGGTCTCCTTAGAGGTCTCATGGCAGCACTAGCTTCAAACATCACACGACTCATGGTCAGGGGAGACTCACAACTGGTTTTAAACCAAGTCACAGACATTTATACATGCAAAGCGCAACATTTACAACCATACTATGACTTAGCCAAACATTTAATGAAATGATTCGAAAACATGGACATGCAACATGTCTCCAAAAACGACAATACCATCGTAGACGCATTGGCCACCCTAGCGTTAAACATGTCGCTTGACATGTTCCATACATTGCCAAGCTCTATAATCAGTTATGCCAAACCAATAACCGATACTCTTGATACGTTGCCAATTGCATCCGTTAGTACAACACATGCGATAGAATGGTATAACGACATAAAAGAGTACCTTCTACACGGTGAAACACCGCGACATCTAACAAATGCACAAAAGGACGTAGTATGAAAGCATTCTCAGCAATATGCACTGGTAGGAGATACATTGTGTCGTCGATCCTACGAAGGCATACTGCTAACATGCGTTGGTAGCGCTAAAGCCCAAACCATCGTTGAGCAAGTACATGATGGACTATGCGGAGGACACATAGCACCAAAAGCAATGGCAATAAAGATAAGATGCTTAGGCTATTATTGGCCACATATGGAGTATGACTATCTCTCCAAGACTAAAACATGCAATACCTATCAAAGACATAGTAATCTGATCCATGTCTCACCAAACGAGTTGCATATAGCGCAAATCACATGGCCCTTTTAAAAGTGGGGGTTGGACCTTATCAGACCAATAACACCCTCATCTTCTGCAGGACATAGTTTCATCATAACCATGATAGAATATTTCACGAATGGGCAAGCAGAGGCCACAAACAAGACCATCATTACAATACTTAAATGCAACTTCATTATTGAAAACATTGTGATCCCTTTTGGCATCCCTATGACCATCATTACTGATAACGGGCCACAATTCATCAGTGCCGAAACCAAAACTTTCTGTGAAAGTTTGGGGATCAAAAATTCATTTTCATCCCCTTACTACCCTTAGAGCAATGGGCAAGCAGAGGCCACAAACAAGACCATCATTACAATACTTAAAAAGATTCTTACCCAAAGCAAGAGAAGATGGCACGAACAGCTGGTATACGCATTGTGGGCTTATCGTACTACACATCGAACTTCAACAGGTAAAACACCATATAGTTTTGTTTATGGTTCAGAAGCTATTTTACCCTTAGAATTACAGGTACCATATTTAAGGATCACACTTTCCGGACTCCTCGATGAAGGGCAAAACAATGACCTGCGCATCATTGACCTAGACTCAGTGGAGGAGGAACGCATACGTGCACTCAATCAAATTGAATGGTACCAAAAACAACAACGACAATGCCATTGGCATGACATTCATAAGCGCCCTATCAAAGAAGGTGACCTTATACTTAAGGTCGTTCGGGAACACCCGGAGAAATTCTCAGCCAACTAGGAAGGGCCTTACTTGGTCACCAAAGCATACGACAATGGAGCATTCAAGTTCACTGATATGGAAGGACATGAGCTTGCAAATCCACCAATCACTTGTTCTTGAAACTGTTCCACATTTGAGTACAGGCTCAGGTACGTGCGAGTCCTGGCATCACGACTATAAACTGATACCACAGCTCGTCCTGGCATCATGACGATAAACTAATACCACATAGTGTTGCAATGACAATAAACTAGCACCCATCCGGTACGATAGTAAACTACCACAGTTGCATTCACCAGAGTTCGCTAAGACTATAAACTGGTCTGCCTCTTCACGGTCCGCTAAGACTAGAAACTGGCAATGCACCGTCCGCCACGATGCTAAACGGGAAATGTCCAACGGGTCATAACATAAAACTAACCCATGATAGTCCACTAAGACTATAAACTAGTAATTTCATCTCTGGTTCCTCAATCAGTGGCTGCATTCAAACTTTATCAGAATCACTACATCACTCGCCAATCGGTCGATCCTAACGCCATTGCTGCTATTCATATATGATGCCTGAAATCTCATCCAGTGCCTTTGTTCCATCAGTAGAAATTTAAGTCTAAGCTTACTTACTCACTCATGGTTTTCTTGTCTTCTTAGAGTTGTGTTTGCAGGATGACACTCAGAGGTGTTCGTACAAGAATGCACTTCGTCATAAGCAGCAAGATGAGACGTTGTTCACAGCGCATGTGACAAGACTAAATCAAACCATTCACTAGTACATCCCTCATTTCATATCTTGCCTATCCCTCAACACCTTATACTTGGTTACATCCCGAACACATCAGGTACAACCTGAAACATCAAACATACCATTGCATGTTGCGCCACTCTTAAGCGGTTGCAACCCACAACATGGCATTTGAGCATGAGCATAAGAACACATAAAAAAAAGCGTTGTCTCTTCCCACATAAAACATAGGATGGGATGACAGTTATCTTGAAAGCAAATGTTCATGTCTAAAAAAATCAAGTGACATCCCGTTGCATGGCTTTAGCTCTCCACCAACAGGCTCCCCCTAAAACAGTAAACAAGGGCCCTGTTCCTCCAAAGAATGCAATGCATCATCACATGGCTTTGGTCTTGCCAACAAGTCCTCTTAGAAACTAACCAAGAGTCTTGTTCTGCCAAAGGACACACATCTCATGTCTTGATTCTGAGTCTGTTAAAAAATGGCTATTGACAAGGATCAGCATGATCCATATACACACTAGCACATCCCCTTCACTGTGCACAACCTTGATTCCTCCCAAATCCCCACAGTTTCCCTTTTCCTATCAAATAAAAATTCCATTTCCCACAATCCCATGTGCTACTGAACATGGTGCGATGATGTCTAGTCAAGTGGCAAAAGACAAAGTCTCTATCAAGTTGCTTATGGTGTTTTGCACTTCTTTGTCGACACTTCTCGGGTCGATTCCTCCAAGCGTCAACAAAGATGGGCTAACGAAACACCACAAAATTCTGAGCTTAGAACTTTTCCAACAAGATTCGAGCTAAGTCATGACGTTCTCTAGCATGACTAAAGCTTGAGGGCCCCACAGACAACTTCAAGTAGAGTCGAACTCAACGAGGAGTAGTTCCTTGGGACCCGTCGATGGCCACAACAACATCTGCTATCAAACATGGCAACTTCGGAGCTCAAAGTACTTAGTTTATACTAAGTATGCATTCTCAGCGTATATGCCTGATATTCATAGTGTATATGCCCCAAATTGCATCCATAGCGTATANTCTGATATTCATAGTGTATATGCCCCAAATTGCATCCATAGCGTATACGCCCAGCATAGATGTCCAGCGTACACGCCTCACATGTACGCTTAGCAGGTACGACTAATGTATACGCCCAGCATGCAATCCCCGAAGACAGCATGGGAACAGCATTGCAGAACAAGATTTGGTACAAGGCAGCAACTCACACGAACAGAGCAACCATCAGTGTATACGCCCAGCGTATACGTCTAGTAGACACAAAGTATACATTCTCAGCGTATACGCCCAACGTATATGCCCAAGTTTACATTCACAGTGTATACGTCTAGCGTATACGCCCAAGTTTGCATACGCTTAGCGTATACGTCTTGCCCGCCCAACATATACGCCCATAGTCTACGCCCACTAGATACAGCGTATACGCCTAGCGTATACGCCTAGTAGATGCAACATGTTGTACACTTGTAAATTTTATTCTTTTGCACCTAGTCAAAATTCCACGTGTCACCCAACCCGAGTCTAACATCTAAATCTGTATAAAAACCTCAATTTTTCATTAGATCAGGGTGGGCAATTTTGAGCAAACCAGAGAGAAAAATAGAGATGCTAAGAACCAGAGCAAAAACCCTGTACGCTGGACCTCAACCTTGTACGCTGAGCATACAACCTCTACGCAGTGGTTGCAGTTTGAACAAGCACATAGTCATCCCTTCATCCATCAGGGCTGTTCGTCCACCTTGTGTCAAAGCCACAACTGCATTAGACCGGTGCATTGTAACTCTCATTTTGCAATAATATTGCTACATTTTCTTCCTAAAATCTGTTACAGTTTTTCATTAATTATTGCCTGTTTACTGTTTACGCCCTCATACGTTTACGCTCTGTTTACACCAGTTACGTTGTTTACATCTCGTTTTACATCTGTTACATTATTTACATATAACCCAGCATATATCACCTCGGTGTACGTTTGGGGAAATCCTTGCCTGATCCGCGTGTAGACCACTCAAGGTACTCTACCTTCGTTAACTCCAGCTTATCCTCAAGCGAAGGTAGGGTCTTCTGTGCATGTTCGGAGATCTCCTGGTTTCTGTTTCCTTCCAGTCGGAGACCGACGATTTTAGATGTTACACATCCTTGGATCATTTTCCCTTCAAGGAATTATGGTGTCTCTCCTATTGCAAGTCCCTTTGACATTGTGCTTCTGTGGGATGATAGTCTCTCGAATCATAGTCCCACGCAATGTACTCTACATGTAAGTGTTGCATGCCTATTCGTATGAGAGCACAAAGAAGCATACTTAGGACTAAACAGTCAGGAGGTAACACTATGTTACCTTCTAAGTCATGCCAATGCAGCAGTTTGTCTTAGTGGAGAATAAAGGTGAATTCGGGTACATATTCATTAGGATGAACATATACCACACAAAACTATTGAGGAGTTGACGAATCAACGTCATGTGTATCTTGCCGTCGATGGCTTCTTGTGTTAGTCCTAGGCAGTGAAGTGCTTTTGTGTGAAGAAGAAGACATTTTGTCTTATTCAATGTGCAATGTACTATTATCTTTTTCTTAATTAACCCTAAGGGTTCGCTCCAACGATGTAAATGATTTCCTAAGTTCTACTTAGTGCACAAACAACCAAGTCCCCAACAATGCCACCATTGATCAGTGGCAAGGTACCCCTACGCTCAACCATATGAATATGATCATTTCATGCATGATCCGATCCAATTCCAAGGACTAAGTGTCTATGCACCTTTGTGGAACAATAACGGGTTGATTAATCATTGTCTTCTCAAAATTACTTGTATGTCACGGGTGTATGGTTAAGTAAGCTTGAGGCATATGATTTTTATGGCTTTTATGTGTTTTATATACTACGCTAGTAAGGAGGGGGAGAGAGATAACTAAGTAACTAATCTAATTTAACTATTCATTAGCTAAGTTGTAATTACTCTTAACACCAGTATCTGTTCCCAGTCGCCGTACACATCCTGAACCAATGCAACACTATTGGGAATACCAAACGCTAATCGTTACTAGGTTACTAAGCACTACATGCATGCTTGAAGCGGTCATACTGAATGTATTTAACTAAGAGAGTTGTAAGGTGAGAGAGATCATTAATTAGATAGGAAAGCATTAAATAATAATTGACACTAATTAATCTATTTTGTATGTTGCAAGGTTTATCATAAAGTTTGTCTTTATTGCTGTACTCAAAGTGTGCTCAGCTACACAATGCTCGAATAAAGATCTGTTCACTCTATGACTCCTACTGCGGGCACATAGAAATAATTCTAACTCTGGAGGGAAAAAATGGCAAGAGTTTGGCTAAGAGACTAACTTCTAACTGTTTGAAACCAAGGGCTACGCCTCTTATTTATAGGCAAGGAGATGGGCCGCAATATCGGGTATTCGACATTGCATGGCTTATCCGATATCATGGACGTGATATCACAGTTCATCAGTAACAATATTTAGGATAAAAGACCACCCATTTTGCCCCACCCATGATGATGATGGAGGATTGGCAACAAAAAAACATACAATTGATGACTGTCTAGATTGAACTTGGATGCTTGAGATGTGAGTTGAAAATAAGTGAGGCGAAAGATCTGCAACTTCTCCAACCTGGTAAGCAAACATTTGTTAAAATACTCTATCTTTTGAAATAGAACATTGCATCTTCGCTTCCAAATATAATATAAAATGGTAGGCCTAATAACTCTCCACAGAAAATTAATATTAGTAGAAGTAATGTTCAAGAATCCGAATATGACATCCTCTTGAGATAGCTTGTATGATGGAAAAGCTTTAGAAGCCCACTACCACACATGTTGAGCAAAGGGACATTGCCAAAATACATGGACAAAGTCATCATGTCCACCACATAGAGGGAAATTGGGATTAGGAATCCCTAGATATTCTAGACGTTTTCCAATAGGTAGACCATGGTAGAGAAGACACCAAAGGAACTGCTTAATTTTGGGGAGGGTCGGAAGTTTCCAAATAAGTTGGAAGAGAGGGATCCAAAATGTTTCTGACTCTTGTTTGTGCCAATACTTATTGCAACATTGAATGACTTCAGATGGGTCATGCATGAGATGAAAGGGGACAGATGGCTGATAGGGTAAGAGTTTAACCCCATTAAGCCATTGAAGGCCATGAAAAAGGCTTTGCACTGTAACATCCAGATGCCAATGACCATGGAGAAAAGAGTAAATCTGAACTAGGCAATGGTTCATTGCAGCCGAATCCCCATACAAAGTGTTAAACTCGACCCCTGAAATCCAACGACTAGCCA
>MNCI01010443.1:1638761-1789315 GCA_015680685.1 Gnetum montanum
GTGCAAATTGGTGGCTGTGTTTTGAACTAGAAAAAAAGAGTCATCGGCGAAGTGCATATTGAGAAGCTATTGTTGAGAGGAGGAAAGGTTAACCCCAGTGAGAACTTTAGTTTGAATGTCCAGGTTAATTTGATGACAAAGAAAGTCGGATGCAATGATAAAGAGATAGGGGGCAAGAGAACAACCTTGACGCATAGAACTATGTATTGGAAAGGGAAAGGTAATGCTGAAGGTAGTGGCAATTCTTGCAGTAGCATTTGAGAGTAAGCAGTTCACCATATGCAAGAACTTAGGTCCAAAACCAAGTTTGGTCATAGTCTGCAAGATAAAATCCCACTTAATGTTGTCATAAGCCTTGGCATAATCAAGTTTCACTAGGAGAATATCTTGTCCATCATCCTCAACCCACTTGAGACCTTCCCATGCTGCAACCACATTGTCTAAAATATATCTACCAGGAACAAATCTTGTTTGCTGAGGGGATATGATCTGAACAAGAATTTTTTTCAGCCGTAAGGCAAGGCACTTCACCCAAATTTTATACACTACATTGAGAAGAGTTATGGGATGCCAATTGGAGATATCGGTTAGATCCCCAGACTTGGGGAGGAGACGAATTACCCCTTGATTTAGATTGGGCCCAAGGGAACTAGTTAAGAGAGCCTCGTTAATGACCTGCAAAAGATCCTTGCCCACCAATTCCCAATGATTTTGAAAAAATTCTACAGGAAACCCATCATAACCAGGAGCCTTTCCTCGACTTAACTTGGAACAGGCCTTCTATAGCTCCACCAGAGTGATATCAGTGTCAAGACTTTGTAGCATAGTGGGATTAATAAGGCAAGGATAATTAGGGGTGATAGCCTTAAACGAAGAAATGTCCATTGAGGTAGCTGCAAAAAGGGTTTCGTAGTGGTTCTTAAGAAAAGAGAGGATACTATTGTGGTCAGTAATGGTGGTACCATCACATGAGATTTTGTCAATAGCATGAAAAGGGGAAGCAACATTAAGATATTTAAAAAATTCCTTACAGTGTTCGTCTTGAATATTTAACCAAGTGAGCCGACTTTTAGTTAAGGCACTTTGTGCTCGGTACACTTCCCAATGTTGGAAGAAAATGCGTGCTCTAGCTAGCTCCTCGTGAACTAGAGTATTGAAGGGATCTTGAGCTAGTTCAATAGTGAGGTGAATTTTGTTGTATTCATGTTTGGCTTGAGCAGCCACGGTCTTACATGAAGACTGTGACATTAAATCTTAAAACTAATTTTGAAATTATATTGTCTTGAATATCCCAAGATAAGCTATCATTCACGATGAGCCAAAAAAATAAGCACACACAAGCCCCAATAAAGTAAAAGAAAAAGTCAAATGGGTAAAAATCACTCATCCTTTTCCTTCTCGAGTGATGTCAACAATCTTGCATAGAGCTTGTTTCCATTTATCGATGAGTTAGGTGGAGTACCTGTTTTTGTCTATGATCTTCTTCGGAAAGCCCTCCCCAAAAGCCCCTTAATGTCAAACATCTCTAACGGTTCAACATCATAGAAGATGGGAATGAGCTTAGATTTACCCATCTCATATTTGTCCACCATCATCTGCAGTATGCAGACATCAACCTTGGAACAGGCAATGGCTTCCTCGATGGCCAAAGAAAAGCTCTCCCCACTCTGCAACTCTTCTTTGTCCAAAAATGCCTCAACTCCTCTGTCGTGCAACAGATCATATATGTGATAAGCCAATGCGTGCTTTGTTTCAGGGCCTTTGACTGACGAACACCTCGAACTTTTTGTTACTGTTGCTGCTGCCCTCAGTTTGAGGATGAACCGACACTCGAATCTGGCTCTGAGCAAGGCTGTTGCAATTTTGTTTCAGGGAATTGAAGGTCTGCCTCCTCCTCCTCATCTTGTGTGCAGCTTCTCTTCGATGATGCCTCTTTCTCTCCTGAATCACAGTACTTGAGCTGCTTAGTTGCCCTGTTCTCGGCCTTTTTTTGCCCTGCTTCAACAAAGCTAGATACAAAGCTAGAAACAGAGAGAGACAGAAAAACAGTAATGCAGTGATGGTCATTAGCAGCTAAACACGCAGCAGAATGATGTTCAGCAGTAGCAGACTGAAAGTAGAACGATGTTCAGCAGCAGACTGATATTGAGAGCTTCCTTCCTTGACATTTGATAAGCAATCAACTACATAAATTTCACGGCATAAATCAAATTTCCACAAAATTTCTTGTCTATCTTCTTGGACATGAGATATTGGGGGAAAAAACCAAAGCTTTAACAGAGCCCAAAGTTGCAAGATGACCCCTTAGTCACCCACAACAAGATAAAAGCTTCTTGCACCCCCTGATGAAAGCTAAAACCCAGAACCGGCAATTCAAAAGGGATACCTCTTAAGAGAAAGTAATATTACTAGCAAAGCCTAGCTCTCAACATTGAGGTTGAACATTATTAGCAATAGAGAGCATTTCATACCGTAGTCAAATTCATTGTAGTTGGTGTTTTGATACAAGGTATCTAGACAACATTTCCAAATAAAGAAAATAATCTCAAATAAGAGGATTTTCCAAGTCTTTCGAAGGTATCACTGAACACAATCATCTTTGAAGATACTTAGAGGGAACCAACATAATGGTTAGGAATAAAACTTGGAGAGAGTGACACCACTTCCAAATTTGTTGAGAGAACAAGCATTTCCAAAAAACATGCACAAAAGAGTCATCAGCTTGACAAATGGTGCATTTAGAGCAATCAACTCTTAAGAAGTGAAGCCTATTTCCAATGAGAAGGCCTTGATGAATCAAGGACCAGGAAAAGAAACAGTGCTTGGGTTGGGTCTTGGAAATTCAAACATGATGAAAAATAGCTTTCCAATTGTGATCCTCAAGATGCACACTCCATCTTCTATTTAAAGTGGATAGCTAGAGTTCTTGCACATGAAACCAAGATTTGGCTTTAGAAAGGCATAGGGAACGCAGAGGGGAACCATCAAGCCAAAACCAATCATCATGCCAAGGAGTATTATTGTGTAACTTAGGAACACCAAAGTTTGAAAGAACATGCTCAATGTATTGGTAAATAAGAGTATCTTGTCTTTGAAACCCCTCATTTAACTTTAGCATGTTGCCAAGAGAGGGTAGTAGAATCATTTCTAATAGGAAATAATTAAACAACATGCTAGAGATTGTGACCAACAAAATGATTGGCTCTATGAGAAAAGTCTTCATAGAGACAACCCAAACTCTTTTTGAAAATAGGAGACCATTAGATGGAGGTCATCGACAAAGGGTTCAAGCTTAACTAAGTAGGTTTCCATTACAAAAAGCCTCTAAGTTGATTCCAACACTGCCAAATTTGCTTGAATAGGAAAGAACCTATAATCTTCTGAGAACCTCCGCTGATGATTCAGTTGCTCCAATGAGTGATTTTCCATTTGTGGTGATTACCAATATAAGAAATACTATGCCTAAAAAGGCTCTTTCAAGCTTCATCTCCTTCTATACAATGAGTGACCCACTTGGAGGATAAGAGAATACTTTGGTGCTCAATAGAGGGGAGGCCTAAGCTCCTCTGTTCCTTACTTAAAGTGTAGATATCCCAAGTGACTTGATGAAAAGCTTTGTGATTTTCCTTATCTCCCCATAAAAAAATCCTAAGAATTTTGTTGATGCACTAAAAGGAAGATTTCGAAGGAGCCATAGAAGAAGAGTAGTACACATGAGTGGAGCTCAAAATATGGTTAGCTACAATAAATCTACCTGCAAGAGATAAGGGTTTAGAAGCCCATTTCAAAGCTTTATGTTTCACTCTTTCCATTACATTATTCCATAAGGTAGTGGGAGTAGAGAATAAAGCTATCGGGATATCCAAAAGGGTGAAAACATTTGTAGGAAAAAGCCACTTGATATTAAAATGATAAGTCCAAGTAGGCATTGGAGAGAAGCTAGACCGAATAGCTTGTGTTTTGTTCCAATTAATTTTAGCTCTTGCGGCCTTACAATAGATGTTAATGCAATCCAAGGAAATGTTAAAATTATTATTGTCCTTAAGCAAAGTGAGAAAGGTATCATCCGTAAACTAGCTATAAACAATATCCTTTTCTTCTTGTGGAAGAGAGATACCTCTTAACCTTATAGAATCATTGTGAGTTCTAAGAACAACTCCAAGAGTGATGAGTGGCGAGGTACCCCTACACTCAACCATAAGAATATGAGTGTTTCATGCACAATCTAGTTGAACTTTGCAAATGAACTAGTTGTGGTATCTAGATGGTTACTCTTAGATTGCAGTTCGCTATCTTTCCACCTAGACTATTATTATCTTTGTCACATATGGTTTAGTCCAGAGTGAGGTGTATGATGTGTTCCTACACTAATGCTACTCTTGGGTATGATGGTAAATAATATTAACTAACTAGGAGAGGGAGAGAGTGAGAGAGAATCTAACTAGCCTAAGTCTGATGAGCATCCATTCCTTAATCATCCATACACATCTTGGACCTTGTGCATGACTACCACTAGGATTACCAAGCACATGGCCTAGGTATGCTACTGGGTTACCAAGTAGTCACACTTAAATGATCGTGATTAAGTCGTACTCATTCCGCATTTAATCGGAGTTTAGGGTAAAGAGATGTTAACTACGAAAGCAATAAATAACAATAAAAATTAAATAATTAAACTAAGTGAATGCTACAATGATGAAGTAATCTTGATCTTTATTTCCGGTCATGTGCATGTCCAAGTACATCACACTCGAATAAAGGATGCTGTACAATTACAATCATCACACCGTGGGCATGCACTGAGAAATAATTCTAACTCTAAGAAGAAAAAACTGTAAGAGTTTCGATAAGGGACTAAGAACTAATGCCAAAACTAAGTGCCCTGCCTTTTATTTATAGGCTCACATCAGAACTGCGATATTGCATACATGATATCACGGCTGCGATATCGGGGGTCCCATAATAGTAATCTGATATCAGGACTTGATAGACCATGACTCATCATACCCCCATGACTGAATAACAACTTGTCATCGAGTCAAAGAAAGTGAGGAACAAGTTCAATTGATTACATAGTGGATAGGTATGGGATTATTGACTAACTAGGAATTTATTTATACCATAGTGAAGAATTAAACAAAATTTGGACATAGACACAAAAGACAAAACTTGTGGAACTCATGTGGTTCCCGGTAGTGGTGGCTCCTCTATGGGTGCCTCTCCTTTGTCTTGCACAATCAAGCTTCTGAGATTGATACCGTTGAAGAAGCGCTTGGCATTTCTCCTCTTCTATCCAAGGATTATGAGCCATCCATGTTGATGTTCCAATGTTTGATGGAGTTAGCACTTTCCATGAACATGGTAGTTGCAGGAACACTTGATTGACCTTAACATGTTATGCTGCAAATAGCCATCATTCCTCTTCATAGGCTTGGGCCCTGACCTCTCCATCTTTTGCTTGGATAGATTATGTAGTAACAGGAGTTCCATGATGGATGCTGAGTAATTGTGCCTCCTGCTCTGCATGTTATGCATGAAGTCCTTGGCCTTTTCCTCCCCTTGGTCATTCAGTTGCACCTTGAGAAGGTCCTCCTTGTTGTCTTCTTTTAGGGGCCATTTATAATCACACAAAGATCAATTGTTAGTAAGGTTATTGAAAAAAGTTCAATGATTTCATTCCTTATTGCCTTTAATAAATGTTGAATTCTTTGCTTAGTGTGAGCTTAGAGTTAGAAATTTTTTCAAGGAAGTTGCCCTAAAAGTTTAATGTCGGACCTAGTTTGTTTAGGTGACACATAAAAGTACTTGGTTTTAGGGAACATTTGATAAAATGATGAAAAAGGAAAGAATAGATTTGACAATGAAGTACTCAGAGGATATAAGATGATGTGGTGGTATGCAACAAGTACCAATTGCAAAAGTCACCCAAGTAGGTCCTCCCCAAAGCAAGTTCCAACCTATAATGGCCTTGCGTAATCACACCTTAAAATGTCCATAGGCACTAGAAGGGTTAAATGTAATCCATACCAGTTTAACAAAACACACACATGTAGATACCATCGAAATGAGGTAAGAATTCTACGCTATACGAGACACGAGCTACAATTACATGAACAACGAGGTGAGACAGACTATAGAAGGGATTGTAGAGATTGGGACATGAGGTAATTGACCCAGGGCATAGTGAATCATACGTATAAAGCATAATTAATGTGTCATTAACCCATCATTCCAAGATCAGGACCAAGTCCATTCCTCTGATTAGTGACATCGCATTTTGTCATCCCATGATGAGTGACTATGAGAGCACCATAACAGCAAGGCGTATGATCACCTGGCATTTTGTTCAAGGGAGGAGTGATTTTTGCTTTGTGGCACTTGTTTTTTTTTGTTTGTTTTTTATCGATTGCTAAATCCAAAGAAGTCACCAACCTTCAGGCATGGGTGCATGTATTTCCTGTGGGACCCCCTAGAACAGCATTGGATTTTTTAGTGCCTTTTGATTACTCTTACTCCCATTTTGCATTAGATCTACAAGGATCTTAGCACAACCACGTTGCATGATAACTCCCATAGAAGTCACCAAATAAAATCCTCCAATCCCCTTGATGTCACACCCTAATCATTCCCTCTTGATCCATCCTTCTTCATTTTGGGTACAATGAACACAAAATTAATTTTAAGTTTTAAGTGTCAAGAATACCACTATACCCTCAACAGAACCTCTTATTGGTAGAATGGATGAGTGGGTGTAATGGGCTCACTATCCAAATAATTGATCACTGGAGACTCGATAACATAGAACGCACCTCAACCAACGAGCCACATGAGTGTCTTATTCGTAGATGAGATTACTTATAAAAATATAAAAAGACAAAAAGACAAAAAGATACAACAAGAAATTGAAAAATGAAAAACTGGAAAACAAAAAACTGTAAAATTAAAGAAAATGAAAAATATTTATTAATCCTTCTTGTTATTAGAATGGGGGAAATGCCCCATAACTAAATGGTTGAGCATGGAAAGGATTAATAGTTGAAAGATGAGGATCCTTGCATGTATTGAAACTTTTTCATACTTACCCCATTGGGGGTCACACACTTGATTATAGTAAACATAGTGGAGCAATTTATAAGATGTGATTCCTAGATAATGAGTTGACCCACTATGATACTTGAGATTGTAAGATGGTATGCAAGGATCGAGATGTCGCTCTCTGTGGCTATATTCATTGGATTGTATGGTTGTTGGAGTGTTAATTGGTGGCCTTGATGAAGTGACACAAGGTGTTGGGTTCGAAGAGAAGGATGCACCACAATGTAGGACTTGTGCTGAGTTGGAGAATGCAGTGGCCTTGGAACTATGTTGTCCCTTCCTATGGTCATGTCTAAAGAAGGGATGCCTTCGATGTTGCTGAGGTCTCTCACTGTTGTTGGAAATAGTAGCAAAACTAACATTTGTGGGTTGTTGCTATGGTGCAAACACTTCAGGAACAGTTGGTGGTGACGTAGAAGGAAGGAAAGGATGAGAATATTGAAATTTCAGAGAAATGTAAGGTACACAAGGTGGTGGTTTTGTTGAGGACATGGGCTGGTAGTATTGAGGAGAATGTTAATGCGGTGAGATAGAGTATGTTGATCTAGTTGGGGAAACAAGATGTTGAACTAAATAAGCATTTAGATTTAGATGATACGAAGGGTGTCTCCAGTTTAGGGATGGCTTCCCCCATGACTGGGATTGTTGTCACTGTGATTGAACACAGTATCTCTATATGAACTCTGGGTGTAACGTGCTTTCCCAATGCTCATATAAATGTAACAAGATTGGGCATTGGCCCTTGGGGTGATCGTACAGGCATATGTTGCATTCATATGTATGATTGGCCATTGAGTTCTTATCTTCCTCATCCCTTCTTTACAATTGTCTAATGATACTTTGTCTTGCTTCTCGAGTTATCAAAATGCTATCTCCAATAATATCGATATATTCTCCACACTTTTTATGCATCCATTCCAACATCTTATTGATCTTTGCCTTGACTTCCTCTAATGATTATTGTATTGGCAAAGATGGTTCTTCCTCCTTGAGATAGGTTGATCTCTCCTTTTTGTGATTATGGACCTCTGTTAAGTTGAGACTTTGGTCTTGTCAATGTTTTTCAACACTCTCCCATCTAGCCATTTCTTCTTCTTCTTTTGCTACTTGCTTAATAAGAACTTGGAATTAATGGGTTCATAGTTTGTATAGTTGACCTTTGGCATACATCCTTAGGGTCTCTCTTGTTTCATCATGAAGCCCATCAATGATATGGTACATTAGCCTTTCCTCGGAGAACTCATGGCCTGGACAATTTTTTAACAGTGCATAATATCTTTCTAAGGCCATGTCCAAGGGTTCATGTTGTGCTTGTTTCCATTCTTGGATTTGTTTCCTCAAGGGCAACACTCTTGTGTAGGTTTCATATCTTTCATTAAAGAGTTGGCCAACATCATATTGAATTTGGTTTTAACGATCTATATCATACTTTTTCTTGGCCAACGAGTGTCATAGGAAGGAGCTTGAGTTTTTGCCAATGGTTATCAATGTTGTTCCATGCACAAGGATCATAGAAGGCTTGTAAATGTTGTTGCAGATCTAAGTCATAGCCTCCTGAGAAATTGGAAATTTTTTTAAAATTGAGCCTAGGTAGGTGACTCTCTTTATGATTCCTATGGGAGATTTGAACAGCCTCTTGTATTTGAGTTAGGCTTGTAGTGGCCAGTAGGGGTTCATCATCATCGAGTAAGCTATACTTTCGTGTGTTAGGATGATGCTACTTTCATTGATGTTTATAAGAAATCCCCATCTCAGATTGCGTACTCCAATCTTCATTGTCATATAATTCATTGGTTCTCCAATGAATTGCCTCACTAGATGTGGCATTATTATGGTCTTGTAGGAGAGGCATGGTTGTGCAATTGTGTGTGAATTTTTATGTGACTTTTTGTAATTATTTCTTTCTAAAAGATATATCGTTAATTCCTATACAATGACCTTGTATGATATAACTAACCTAGATAACTAGCACTGTCCCTGGCAACGGTGCCAATGATGAATGGCGAGGTACCCCTACACTCAACCATACAAATACGAGCGTTTCACGCACAATCTGGTCGAACTCCATAGACAGACTAGTTTTGGTATCTAGATAGTTACTCTTAGATCATAGTTTGTTGTCTTCCCACCTAGATTGCTATTATCTTTGTCATGTATGGTTTAGTCCAGAGTGAGGTGTATGATGTGTTCCTACACTAATGCTACTCTTGGGTATGATGGTAAATAATATTGACTAACTAGGAGAGGGAGAGAGTGAGAGAGAATCTAACTAGCCTAAGTGCAATGAGAATCCATTCCTTAATCATCTGTACACATCTTGGACCTCGTGCATGGCCTAAGTATGCTATTGGGTTACCAAGTAGTCACACTTAAATACTCGTGATTAAGTCATACTCATTCCACATTTAATAGGAGTTTAGGATAAAGAGATGTTAACTACGAAAGTAATAAATAACAATAAAAATTAAATAATTAAACTAAGTGAATGTTGTAATGATGAAGTAATCTCAATCTTTATTTCTGGTCATGTGTGTGTCCAAGTATGTCACACTCGAATAAAGGATGTTGTACAATTACAATCATCACATTGTAAGCATGCACTAAGAAATAATTCTATCTCTAAGAAGGAAAAATTGCAAGATTTTGGATAAGAAACTAAGAACTAATGCCAAAACCAAGTGCGCTGCCTTTTATTTATAGGCTCACACAGGAACCATGATATCACGTATGCGATATCGCATGCAGGTCACGATATCACATATGTGATATCACAGCTACGATATTGGGGGTCTGATAATAGGGGTTCGATATCGGGACCTGATAGACCATGACTCATCAAAGAGCATCAACAAAAAAAATGAAAAGATAAGGAGCTAAAGGACATCCTTGTCGTATTGAATTTTTAAGCTCAATAAGCTTAGAGAAGGTTTCATTAATACAAATAACTGAAGAGGCCTTTGAAAAAATAAGATCAATATGTCTATCAAAAACAACACCTAAGTTATGATTCTTAACTACACTTCTTAATAAGGATCAATTAAGCATGTCATAAGCTTTTGCAAAATCGAGCTTAAGAAGAATGGCTTTTTGATCAATGGAAGAATCCCAATGCAAGCCCTCAATAGTAGTAATGACATTGTCTAAAATATACTTGCCTTGAAAAAAGCTAGTTTTCTCTTTGCTGATGAGATGAAAAAGAAAAGGTTTTAATTTATTGGCTATAGCTTTAGCAATAATTTTGTAGATAACATTTAAAAGAATGATAGGACACTAGTTTCTAATGCACATACAATCTCCTAGCTTGGGTAGGAGCTTAATAATACTGACATTGATCACTTTTCCAAAGGAACCTTTCCTAAGAGCTTCCATAGACACACTATAGATAGTATCTTGAAGAGTGGGCCAGAATTTCTTGAAAAATTCTATAGGAAAACCATCCATATTAGGTGCTTTTCCATCGTAAAGTTGTTGAAGAGCTTTACCAAGATCTTGTTTAGAAAAAAGAGTAGCATCATCAAAGATGGAATGATTAAAAGGAGTAATAACTCTTAAGCAGATATTAACTATAGTGGGATTAATATCTTCTTTACAAAAAGTCCTAGAGTAAAAATCAAGGAAAGCCTATAATATGTCAGTCTTGGAAGTAAAGATATTATCATCAACTTGAATAGCTGGGATTTTAGGGGATGAGTGTTCCCCTTTGAGAAGATGAAAAAAATATTTAGTAGCTTGGTCACCCATATAGAGCCAAGAAAGACGAGCACAAGGGTAAGCATCTCTAGCTTCATGGTGGTCCATCATATGCATGTTTTCCTTGGAAATTTGTAAGAGACAAAATTGAGCCTTAATAGTTTCACCTCTATTAATAGTATTTTGTAATAAGGATATTTCCAAATGAAGGTTGGAATTATGAGAATTTAGTCTTAAAGCCACCAATTTATTTACATGTTTGGAAAATCGTTGGAGGCAAATACAAGCATTAGTCCACCAATCAATCCAATTGTCTTTGCCAAGGAGTTTAGAATGTAGATTCCATATTTGCATTAATAAATAGCAAAGGGATTTGCAATGAAGAAAGGTAGTGTTAAAAATATAAGGATCATTGGAAGAGTAGGAGCAACAAAAAAGGGAAAGAGACCAATGAATAGGATAATGATCTAACAAAACCTGGGTATAATCTACCTGAATAGGAGCACCGTTGGTGGTAGTAAATTGAATAGAAGCATTCATAGACATGTAGATCCAATCCAACCTAGAAGAAATCTAGGAGTCTCCATGTCTAACATTACTCCAAGTAAACCAATTAAAAGTACTAGAAGAGGGGTAATTTCCATTAGATTCTTGCAATTTCAATTTGCTCTTCAACAAAATCTAAACAAAAAGCTCACTATTATCTAAACCACATCTTTGTCCTCCAAACTTATCCTCTAGATGCTTAATCATATTAAATTCTCATGCGGTGATTCAATTAGCTGCAGGCAAGTTGTACCCAAGCCAATTCCAAAAACGCTTATGGTCATTTAGGTTACAAGGAGTGTAAATCAAAACAAACCCTAGGATTTCATTAATATACTATAATCGAACCCAACAACAATGCCTTGAATTTTCACAATTGTGATCAATAATAGACTCCTTTCACTTACTGTGAAGAAGAATTATAGCTCCACTTTTGCCATGTTTATGGTGAGAAGAAACATAATAACTATTGGAAAAAATACTCTTACAAAAAATTTGAAGATGAAATCCTTGAATTTTAACTTCTTGAATACAAGCAACATCTAAGGAATGCCTACAAATATAATCTTAGACTATATAACTTCTACAAAGATTCGAGAGTTCCCTAACATTCCATGAGCAACACTTTATTATGGATGTGAATATGGAGGATCTCCATCAACCACTAATGCCTTAAAAAAATTCCTAGACTCAAATCTATTTACTAAAGGATAACAAGCACTTATTCTTTTGCTAGTGGATTTATTAGCATTAGCAACAACTGAGGATCGGTGCCCTTTAGGAAAATCATTAAGGATAGGATTATCATGTGTGACTGAGGCATAAGATTTTCAAGTAACTTGCTCCTAGCCACTAGTAGCATCTTTTAGGACCCCTTCTTAGTTAAGAGGATTCTTAGTAACATTGGTAGCCTCAATATTCATGTCTTTTGCATCTATCATCTTGGGGTCTAAAGAAGAAGGATTAGCTGAGGAGTGCATATCAATAGTATCATTACCTCTATCCTTAGATATGTTTTTATCTTTTAATTTTTTACTAACCTGTTTAGCTAAAATTATCTTAGCTTCAATCTTGGTCAGTAGCTTTGGACATTGAGCTTTCCAATGATTAGGATCAAGACAATAATAACAATGGTTTGGGAGCATAAGATATGAAGTGTTTTGTACAAAAGTATTTCCTTTTACATTAAATTTAGTGAGTTAGTTCATTGCTTTTGCATAAAAATTTTGACACACACTAGTCAAGTTGGTCTTGTGTGGAAACTTGAAAAGGAATCCATATTGATAACCTACCAACTAGTGTAGTAAGAATGACAACATATGGAGAAAATTGTGATGGGAGCCTTGAAAATTCTACCCATATTAGAAAAATATTTTTGCTCTCCTTTTCCATGTTAAAATCCTCCTTCTAGGGTTGAAGTACTAAAAATGATTAATAAACATCCCAAATAGATTGTTATTTCACAAAATCTACCATAGCCTTGGTTTCAAAAGCAAAAAGAAAAATCCCTCTAGTAAGATTAGAAACTAGGGTTAATCTAATATTTCAAGGTTCCTAGAACTTTTTAACCCATTCCTAGAAAACTGAGGTAAGAGGATTCTGACTAGTAAAAAAGATGGATGAAGATTTGAACGGTTTAATCAAAGATGTCTTCAAGAAAGCCAAAATGTAAAACATTGTTGTTATCATTCATATTAGTAGTATTTTTAGTGGGTTGCAAATCACTATTGGAGAAGTCCATTATTTTTCATTTTTTCCTCCAATATCAAAAAATGAAGAGAGTTTGGGTTATAAAATCCCATTGGACCCCAGCCCAAATGCTTTAGGGAATTAGAGTACAGAGTTTATTAAGACAAAAATAGAAATAGAAAAGGAATAGACTCATTGGGAAACTTGTTCACTGATTAGCAAGAGGCATGCATAGGCACTACACTAATCACCTAGAAATCCCCACAAATCTCAGCCACTAACAGAAGAAGGTCCCACAAATGAGCACTCAAGCATGACCCCACTTCACAATAGCACAATGCACAATACTACAATGCCAGTCAGAACAATGGGTCCAACAGCATACGAGCCAATCATCACTGTAGCCACACTAACAATAAGCCAACAACTTTCTGTTAAAGATTTGTAGATGAGTAGGCCCCTAGTGGCAATGGTCAAAAACCCTAGTTGTAGCCATAAAGAAGATCTCATTTTGAAACCCCCAAAACACAATAGTATTCCCTACCTAACAAGAGCCACTTAGCAATGCTATTCAAACCATCTTATGCATAAGATAAGATGGCACAAGAATGCCAATACGTAGTTTAAAGGTCGGGGACTAGTCAAACTCAAATTTCATGTTAAAAATTAGAGGATCAAAAAACGTAATGGAAAATGGTAATTAGCCTACTTGGGAATGAAAATTTTACAATATAATTCAAAAAATAAATGTATAGTGTAACAAAGAAAATATGTGTATTTCATTTTTGGTAATATAAATAATAAATAAATATAATAATTTAAGCATACTGATAACTTATTCTAATTACACAATGTCTTCTTCCCACAAGTGCAATGATACTAAGCCACTAGTACCTTAAGAATGCAGGGTGACATATACTTATCCATATGAGTATGTTTCTGACTTCACCTTCATCCTGCATCAAGATGAATAATTTCAATGGCAAGATATGGAGGGGAACATTGTAATGCCTCCTGATCAATCTATTCCTAGGATGCTACTCCAAACTCTTAGGAGGTTAGGCATCCAGGATCTTTAACAAGAGTACATTATGCATAACCATGACAATCAAGACTATTGAAACACCCCAAAATTTGAAGGCATATTTGCTTCACTAGGCCTTTGCAATTCGCGTAGCGCCACGACAGTTCTTGAGGAGATGGATGCTCTGATGTTCAAATTGTCTAGATTTGGCAAGTCTTCTACCTCAAGTGTCAACAGGCTAAATGGATTCTCCAGCCTACCCATCTGAGCAATTCACCCAGCTGACCATGCACTTAGGAGTGATGTGTAGAATTGTTGGCAATGCTCAGGATGCGTAAAATGCTTCAGTAATTTTTCTAAGTCAAGGAGTTTCACTACTCTATGCTACACTATGTAGCGTAGCGGACTTCAGAAGACGTTTGCAGAAGCAAAGTGCTACGCTACACTATGCTACGTAGCGTAGCACAGTGTAGCAAAAGCGAGACGGTCAATCCCCTTGCCTAACTTCAAGTACTTTAGCAATGTCTCCTTCCGTCAAAAAGTAGTTAACTTGGCAAAAGAAGGTCATGTTTGCTGCTATGCTACACTAAACTACATGGCGCAGCGAGGCATAGCAATTTTGCGAAAGAGACAGAAGGCATCTCAAAGGGCGGGATCAGTAAGTTCATAAGTTTCACAGTGAAAAAGACAAAGTTTGCAGGTCAATGACATTTTTGCGACTAAGGCCAGTCGCTACGCTATGCTACGCTGTGTAGCATAGCATAGCATAGCAAACATGCAATAAATAGTTAACACACTTCAAAGGCTTTCAACACATGCAGTGAAATGTGGAGCAAGATGCTACGCTACGCCAAACATGCTACTCTACAAAGCATAGCAAAGCGTGGCAAGTAATTATGCCACATCAATGTACCTCACCTAATTGACCATTGCTCTGATAGTGTAATTAGGATATGGTAGGCTCATAATTATGGCATGGCAGGCTCGCCCAATGGTCATGCAAGCATGTGCAACGTAGACAAGTCAACCTGGGCCAAAGGCACGTGGCATCCAAACTACCCCTTTCGCGTGCCCTTGGTCCTATACATACCCCAACGAGCAATGTTCAAAGGGCTTCCTTTTGGGCAATTCATTTCAATTGATTCTTTTTGGCAATCTAGTAGGCTAACAATTTTGTTCGCTGATAAGAAAAAAGTTAGCACTATAACCTTAAGCATTGTAAGCTTTCTATTTGGCATTATAAATAGTTAGCACTCTCAGTTGGCATTTTGTTCTACTCTTTTCTACCACCTTGGTAGCACTTTGCATTGTTAATGCCTGAGTCCGTGTTCGAGCACACAAACGTCTTGCTCTACACATCTTGGTTACTCTCGGGGTCTATGCACTTCTTAGTGTTGTGCAACCGACTATATCCACTTTGATAAAGCGAAGTCGTAGCTTCGAAGCGGTGCATTTTTCTAACTGCATTTCATTTTGTCTCCTACTTATTATTGCATTTTACACTTTTTTCTATCTCTTTTACATTTAAGCATTACTTCACACTATCAGTCTCATTTTCAAATCACATGTTGCAAAAGGTTATATTAACACTGACTAAGTCCCTTTCTGATCGACTAGACCGGCCAGGGTGCCCCATTTCCGTTCCATCTAGCATGGCCCTCCCGCAGAAATGGGGTTAAGAATGTCAACAATCGACAACCTCTCGGCGTTTTCTAGCCACCGATGTTTTCATTCACTACAGTTTTCTAGCGCTAGAAGGAGGGCCTTTTAGTGCCCTTTCCGCATGTCATGGTAGTCTTGTAAGGCCTTCTACACCCTGATACACATTAGTGTAAACTTGACACCCGTCTGTGGTTTTTTACACGTCGTGTGGTGCAGATCGGTCGCCTCGATGATTCCTCGGGAACCCTACAGGACATAAAGCCTCTGGTCGCCAGCTAACTTGCCTATCTTACGGTAGTTTTGCACGCATTCTGTACCCTATCGTGTACTAGTGTAAACGTGACACTCTTTTCCAGTTTTTTACACATCGTGTGGTATAGATCGGTCGCCTCGACGATTCCTTGGGAGCTCGACAAGACATAAAGCATTTTTGATTATTTTCCAATTCCTTTGTTTTTCTCGTCCGCAAAACTATTTAGCTTTATGATTTTCTTACTTTTCGCATTTGCAAAGCTGTATAGCTTAGTGACAATGAATTCCACAACTACTGCTACTAATACCTTCAATGCTGAGGTTCCCATCATGGTTCAAGGCATCACTGGTGCCGAACAACTATTGAACCTGATGCTAGAAACATGTCGATCCCTCAGGATCCAAAACCAAGGACCTAAGGGTTTGACCCAGCAACATGAATGCTATAATTTCATTTTTGAAAATTTGCAGGTAAATCTACCCTTGGATGTCCACAAACTCGAAGAAAAATGTAGCTTCGAGTTCGCTTACTGCGATGGGAAGGAATTTGTTCCCACTCCTGACACTTCCATCCCTTTGACATAGACAAACCAATGGATTTTAGACCAGCTGATCCATTTGGTTAGACTTAAGGAGCAACAGGACACAACGTCCAATCATGAAGACACCTTCCAAGATGGATAGGAGGAAATCGATTCCCAATCTGATGAGGGAGGTCAAACCAACCTTGTTACTGTCCCTCCTACCCAATCTTTTTGGACTAACCCACTATCTACCATTGCTCCCTTCATGATCACGCCTATGCTTCCACAACCCACGATTATGTATGCTATGGGTAGCCACGTCAACCTCGTGGCGTTTAAATGCCCTTTCTCGCATATTTCACCTATTTCATTTGTAGCCACTATTCCTTTGCAAACAATTCATCAATCTATCCCTATAGCATATTACATGCCAATCGCGGCTACCTAGCCATATATGCACACCATGCCTACTTCACAGTCTTACGTAACTTCTGCTTTGATTCTCACATTCACACATGTCCCACCATCGGTGGCAGGTCCAGGCCCGTCAACGTGGTGGACCCCATTCACTGCTCCCCTTGCTATGCTACCATCATAGATGTCGCACCATGTTCCCCATCAAGTTTACCAAAACCTGCAAATGGTACAACTTGGCGTGGGAATATGGTCTTTTACACCTTGCACACAAGTTGACCATCTTGTGGCGTAACCCACGGTTGCTGTCTCGACAGTACCACCTATCGGTTGGTGGACAGCGCAAAGAGTGCCCTTCAGAGGGGCCACCCCGACGGTACTGTCAATGGGTCATGCTACTGCCCCTGCCACCCCATAGATGGGAGATGCCCCAACAATTCCCCAACCATCTACACCGTCCCAGGGTCTAGACCAAGCATTCTAGCTTATCCAGACCCTTACAAAGGAAATAAAATGCCTCAAAGCTATCGAGCTTGACATGGTACAAGTCATGGACTTTTACCATGACGACCCCATCAGCCCTGCAATCCCTGTGCTAACGTCACCCCTAGGGATGTCCCTTCCCCACTTCACGAAGTACAATGGGGAGGGATATCCTAATACACATCTTGTTACCTTTAGGTATGAATCCCTTTTTTTGCAACAATGGTCACACACAATTATCCATGTCTTTTCTATGTCCCTAATCAGGAGAGCCTTGGATTGGTACAGCGTGCTACCACGCTCATCTATTTCAACCCTAGAAGAGCTCCTGGCCTAGTTCGTGATGCACTTCAAGTATAACTTGAAGTCAGAGACCATGTTGGATCAGCTAATGAGCTTGAAGCAAGATCCTCTAAAACCAATCCAAAAGTTCATCCAGCGTTGGAGCGCAACCCTTAACGAAATCAGCAAGCCCATCGCAGAGGCCCACTTGCTAGCCATCTTTAAGGGTGTAGTGAATGACTTCATCAAGTCTAAATTGTACTACCTCGCTCCTCACACTCTTAGTTAGGCCTTCACCTGGACTAACAGCATACAATATGCAGCCGAGACGAGCAAAGACCCAGCCTACGTTGCTTACAAAAACACCTTCACAAAGAAGGACAAGGGTAAGGATCCAACAACCATAGTGGCTTCTGTGATAACCGAGGCCAAGCCCAAACCTAATAACAATGGTAATAAGAACAACATAAAATCAGACACACCTGCAGCTAATCCCATGCTCAAACAGAATCACGTACCGCAACCTGCCATACCCATGCCTAAGACATCTACGCAACCCAAGCCAAACTTTCAGCGTAAAGATCACTCAAAGTATACCCCACTTCCTCTTAGGCCTTCAGAGCTTCTAAAGTAGCTATTGGCAACAGGGTACATCCAACACAAGCAGATGTCAGAGGAGGGAGTCAGGAAGCATCAGCGCAATTGCGAGCTCCTTAGGAACCCCTCTTTGGCCTTGCCCAATGAGCCTCCAGTCCCTAAATGTTTCAAGCTAGATCGGTTTTGTGACCACCATCAACAATGTGGTCACAATACAGATTACTATCTAGCATTGCAGGATGACATCCAAAGGTTGATTGATCAAGGAAAACTGGTGTTGGATGAAAGTAATCCAATACGACTCAAGAATCAATCCCTACATGTCTACATAGATCCCCTCAACACCAACAATCTCGGTTATGTCATCAATGCCATCGGTATTGACAGTGATCCTAGGTTGCCCCAATAGCCATTCGGGGTTCATGTGCCTCAGCGTAGTGCACCGACACCACCAGTGGCTGACCGAAGCTCGCAACAACCATTTGTCTTGAGGATTCCTCCCCAAGCATCCATCCTTACACCACCTGTTAGCAAAATCATGCTACCCCACATTTTAATACCATTTGCTCCATTTTTCATCAAGGGGCCAACTCTTTTAACAGCCCCTACCCTGCATAAGATAGTTGCATAGCCTTCTCATCCTAAGAGGCAAGAAGTGCGTTTCACATGTGAGATGTCGAGAGGGAGTACCGTCCCTGGTACTTCCAAGCCTACATCTCCATCCCTTGCATCTACGTCCTTGTTACCATAGGTGAACATTTCTATAACTGCACAGTTCACGCCACCCTACCAAAAGGGGTCTAAACCTAGATCTAAATTCACCCCTCCTCGTGAAATTCGTCTTTTGGAATGAATCGAAGAAGAGGAAAGCACTAAACAGGGGGGTGGCCAAGACCTTTTGGATGCCCTCACTCAAGTTAAACAAGCTCTAAAATAAAAAAACACTACATTGAGCTTGTACGACCTAATCATGACATCTTTCCCACACTACGAGGCTCTGATCCGCATGTTGACGGTGATTTTAGTCAACAAAGACATGCCAGTAGAAGAGGAAGTGATCCACTCGGTCATGCTCCCCTATACACCCGTAGAGCTTGAGCCATCCCAATTGATTTGCAGTGACAAATCTATTAGGGAAGATCCCAAGAGGGGTCAGGTGATTACAACACCTCTATTCATCATAATTCGGGTTGGCCAACACTAGATCTGAAGGGTACATGTTAATGATGGGGCCACCACGAACGTCATCCCCTTTCCTATTATGGACAAGTTGGCCTTAGTCAACCAGATCAAACCCACAACGACATCATGCCTGAGGTCATTCAATGGGGCGTAGGTTGTGGTGAAAGACATAGTTCACATAGACTTTGTGGTAGGGGACCAATTCCCCACAAATGCGATGTTCATCGTGGTTGAGGAAATGCCTGGGTTTAACCTGATCTTGGGGAGATCATGGTTAGTGCAACTTAGGGCTATCTCTTTGCCCATTCACCAGGAAATCCACCTACCATACATAGGCAGGGAGGTGGTGACCCATGGTGACGAAGTAGTAGCGAAAGTAATCAATAACATAGACATGGAGTAGGGCTCAGAGGTTCTAACCTCCAAGAATGAAGTGCCTACTTATGCACACATTAACCATCCAACGAGAGAATTAGCTCAGCAAGCCGGTTACCAAAACAAAAGTGCATGGGCTGAGTTGCCCTTCCAAGTGGGGGATAATGATGTGAATGAGGGCCCTGGAAAAACACCTCAGCCTTATGTTCCGATCAACCCACGATGGATTAAGAAGTAGCTACGCATAGCGTAGCAACCCCACTTCTTCCTTCCTAGTTGCCATCCCTTATACATTCATCACCTTTTGCTTTGTTAACGTACCATCCTTTTGGCATGCCTACACACTGGCTTGATATGGCCCAAAGCTATGCTATGCAAAGGCCCAAAATGACCTAAAACTAGCAAAGGCTTGAAATGGCCTAAAACTAGCAATGACCTGAAATGGCCTAAAACTAGAAATGGCTAGAAATGGCCTAAAACTAGCACATGAAAGCATGGAAACTTCACATAAAATGTAGCACATAGACAATGCACAAGTTAATGAAAAACCAATTTCTGTTTCACAAAATCCTCTTTGCTTTATTCAAAACTATTGTCTTTCAAATAATGTTTGCAAAAATTTTTACAAAAATTCAAAACTTCAAAAAAAATCCCATGCTGTCATGGGTTGTCCCTATTCACATCATCTTCACCAATTTTTTCTGCATCATTTCCTTTTTTATTGCCTTCCCTTGCATTGTTCCCTACTGACCCTTCACCCCTTCCCTCCATGGGCCCTGCGCCCTCATCTGGAGCCTTCATCGTAGAAATGAAGTGGTCAGCTAAAGCAACACACGCAAGCTACAAAAAATCATAAACATTAACACAACAGAAAGCAACCAACCTGAGATGGACCTGCATCCGTCTCAAAGGGTATTCATTCTAAGCCAAGCTTGAGGCAGCGCCAGACCTCCTCTACTATGATGTCCACCCAATGCCTATTTCTTGGTTCAGCATCTGCAGCAGCTCTCTCCCTTTCAGCGGTCATCCACCTTGGTGGTCCCAAAGAAAAGGAGATGGTCATGGTCTCTCCTATGGAAAGGTCCACTTTCCATTCAGGAGATTCCGTAACCTTTACCTGCCCTTTGAACTTGGCATAGGCCTTAGAAGCGTCAATAGCATTTACAAATGCTTTATATGTAAATGCCTCCATAGCAACATCCCTATACAGTTTACGATTGGTGCCATGTTCCAGTTTATACATGTGTTTATGGTTTTTCTAGGACTACCCCCATTCATAAACCTTGGCACTAAAATCTTTCAAATCCTGACACTTCTGGGTTAGCAAGTCCATTTGCATTTGCTACTCTATTATTTTACGGGTGGCTTCGACATTCTGACATGGGACTGTCCAAAATCTAGCATAACCTATCACAACCATGCACCAATCCTCATTATTAGTGTCACGGGCTATGAGGAACTCATTCCTCGACTTGAGATCCTCTACCTCAGCGCGCAGGTTGGCCTTCTCTTGCTCAACTTTTTGGACCCATTTCCATAGGTCCTTGTTGATGCACTTATACTCCGACAAGGAGCGTGCTGAGTGCAAAGTGCATTTCCAAGCCTTATTGTAGGTGCAATGAGATACCTCGGTCACCTTAGGCAAGAATGTAGGCATGGCACCAGCTTTCAAGACCGTGTTGGGTCCCATTTGAGCCGAGAGGCTACCATGATACAAAGAGTGTAGCAATTGTGTTAGCATAGCAAGATTAGCAAGCTCCATAAATCCTAGCATAGCAACATGAGAGAGCCTAATACTACTACTTACCCACTTCAAGGTCCACTTGCTCAAGGTGGCTGATCATGTTGTCGACGATTCCCTGCATGAACGTGCACTTATCAAGGATCTCGGCCCATGATTCTGCATGAATTGGAAGGGATCCTGCAACATCAATAGTGGTGACTGTCACATAACTAAACATGTTAGCAATGGCCAAAATGGGCTATGATAAGGAAGACATATTACTGAACTCACCAGTGCCCAATTGTGGCCCCCCTTCCTGTTGATGCAAAACAATGGCGGTGGCCTGGGCAAAGGTCCCCGCCGAGTCTACACGGACCTTTTCTTCATGAGCTGGTGCCTTTCCTTTTAGGAGACTAGCATCTTTTTTATTCAAGGGAGATTCCTCTTCATTGGTAGGAGGATTCTCCCTAATAACAAGAGCCCCTGCCTTAGTGGCAAAAGCTCCCTTCCTTTTGACCAGGGCCCTTCTCTCTGAGACCAGGTGTCTTTATTCATTATCCTCGTCTTAGGGGTCAACACCTCTTCATCGCATTCTTCTTCTTCCTCTTCTTCTTATGGTAGCCAAGAAACATGTTTGCATTAGCTCAAACCAAGTTAGCTTAAGGTAGATGCTACGCTACACTCCATCGTCTAGCATAGCACATCGTAACAGGAATTAGCAAAGTAGGCAAAGAAATAGGCATTAAACAAAAGCACTTACCAATGGGGGGTTTTTTCCTCTACAGATTAAGTCGTAGTCTCTGCCCCTCCTCTTCCTCTGTGCGAAGGTTTTCCTTAGCTAGAGGAGGCCTCTTCACTACAATTTACTAGCCGCAGTCTCAACTATGAGACGTTCCCCTTACGACATGCTACCATCTATGGTGAGGGGCATCTCTTCTATGCTATCTTGGCCATGAACGTTTCGGGCCACCCTATCCTTAGTTGTCATAAAGAAAAACTTCCCAAATATTGCTGGGGGATCTTGGGCTTGGGTGGTCCAAAGGATCTGGCAGATCCACGGTCTGGAAATATGATCACAATTTCACATGACCCAAGATCCACTCTCTTGAACCACCAAAAACTTCGTGAAGCACTTTAGATAGGCTATGTAAAAGGCATAATGTATATTGGAACGGGACTCTGGTTTCTTCTGGAACCCCAAGATTTCGGTCACAGAAACCTAGCCCAGCTGTAGCAAGCCCCCTCTTCCATGACCTTGCACATTACCCAGGCCTACTCAATCCCTAAGACCTTCCCCTAGGAAAGTAGCTGGGGGAATGTGCAAGCATGGAAGACAAGGTAAACCTCCCTGGCATGTCCCACTTTAAGCTTCTCCATGGGGAACCCTTTTCATTCCTTGGCAACCCCTAACCACTCCTAGATGTCATTCTTCTAAATGGTTAGCTCCTTCTTTCCCATCAACCCTATGAGGACACCGTTGGCAAGGACACCAAAAATGTTTGAGAAGATCTAGTCATTGATTTCAATGACCACCCGCATCCCCTGTATGCGTGTGCGGAAGTGGCCCACCTTGTCGGAAAAGGAGTTGACCAGGGAGAGCATCCCAGCAACAAGGACGCTTGGATTCAGGGCTAGGAACATGTCCATAATCCTAGCCTTTTGGATGTTCTAGACCAAGGAGTGTGAAGCCTCACTATTTATTCAATGTTGGCTCGTATCTACCTCTCCATACTTGACGTAGATATTAGCCCCTTGTGTCTCGGCGGTTACCACCATCACCTCCTGGGGCTTTTCTGCCCCTATAAAAGTTTTCACAAGAAACATTTAGCATAAAAATGCAAAAAATATAAAGATTGCAGAGACACTTAAGCATGAAACACTTACTGTTTAGCCTACCAGGTCTATACGGTAATGGGAATAGCAGAAGACTAACTAAAACTTGTTCAACAGTGATTGATTTGAAGGGTTGTGTCCATTCCTCATCCAACCAACTAGACTCCTTGCACTGACTGTAGGGAATGGGGTATAAGTCTAGGTAGGTGTGGTATTCACCCCTGCATTGACCAATCACACCTGCATGCAGGTTCTTAGAAGAAGAGAACTCCTGCAGGGCTATCTGTGTTGTAGTCAGCAGACCCGTTTGGTCATGAAGCCCTTCCTTGTTGATGTAGAAATTAGTAAAAAAAACATACTGTTAGCACATGGCTAATATAGCAAGTGTCGCACAACATAGTGGAATAGGCTTGCAAAAGAAAAACTCACCTGCCAGCACAATAGACGATTCCTGGTGGGTTTTGGAAGCACGTTGCCATATAACGTGCAATGAATAGTGTGTTGTAAGAATGGTATCAGCTATACTCAGGCATATCCTAGATCCAGGCTAAACACCTCAACCCTATGGGGCATTGACTGGATCCTTCTCCCTACCTACTAAAGGTTGCTCCATCCGTCAGAAACCTCAGGATGCCCTGGCTTGCCCTAGACAATATGGCTTCTGTTATGACGGTCGCCTCTTCCTCCTCTAGGTATGACCAAATGATCACACTAAAGTGTTGGAGGAGGTATTGTAGGAACTCCTATGCTTCTTTCCTGAACTAGACCCCCCACTCCCTCATACGTATATGGGGAGGAGGAGCATTGGCCACAGGTTTTCCTACATGACATAGGACCGCTGCAACTTCTAAGATAGTCAGAATTGGCCTTAGCCCCATCCTGCACAATACGACTAGCAAGTGTTAGCATCATGACCAAGTGCAATGCGCATGCAGCATAGCAGCACCTGACACCTTGGCATAACCCTCTTCCCGCATATAGCATAGCAAGAACATGAAAGCGATAGTGTAGCAAAAATAGCCTAGCGTAGCAACAGAGAAATTAACCCTAATAGGGCAATTAATAATATGCCCTGATAGAACATGTGTCACACTGTCACATCATGCATGGCCCAACCCTCCTAAGGATCCTACACTACACCACTCGAAATCCAAGTAACTTAAACTATCCAAACCCCCATGATTATGATAACCGCAACGGTGGCGGTTTAAGCGACCTTACATGCAACAATGGCATAGCGTTTATGCATCCGCCATGGCCAAAATAGCAACAACGGCGATACAAAGGCCAAAACAATGCGATGACAGAAAATACAGATGACTAAGACTAGGATACAAAATGAAAGTAAAAAATAAAAAAAATGATAATAGCATAACAGGGAAGCAAAGGAAGCATAGTAGCCTACCGGGTCAATGGTGAGTCCTCCTGCACTGCAATGTGCACTTGTGTTATGCACCCTAGGGTGTTCTTCACCTCCTCAACCTTTGCGAACACCAAGTGAGTACGTTCCTTCTTTGGAGCCATCGTCTTGTTTGCAGACTTTTCCTCGTTGCTATGCAAAAAGAAAAACTACCCTACTTGTTGTTAGCACAATCGCTCAACGCTCCGAAATTTCTTTGTGCTAGGAATATGGGCTCTGTGCTCTTACGGTGAGAATGACAAGCTTACCAGGTTTTAATCCCTATTTATGGCCATAATGGTAAAAATAGGAAAATTGCCACTCTCTCTCTCTGTTTAATGCAGAGTGCACCATATAGTGTAGCATGCTCGCCACGGCATCGTAGCACTATTGGCATTAAAACCTTGACACGCTTCAAGCTAACCATTTGCTTTCCCAAAACAATTAAAAATATATATATAGTTTTTGTCAATGGTCTGAAAAGACCTTAAAATAGCAACCCTAGCATGGTTGTAACTTTCACGGTTCGAAAAGACCTTAAACTAGCATTTTTCGCATCATGTTCCACTCTCATCAACGGTCCGGAAAGAACTTAAACTAGCAATCCTAGCATGGTAGCGACTTTAATGGTCCGAAAAGACCTTAAACTAGTTGTTTCAGTTTGTTATACGTTTGTAGTCTACAATGATGTTAAACCAATAGTCTCACATTTTTGCATTGGTAGTTTTACATCTTTTTGCAGTTTCGCATTCTTACATTGACAGTTTTACATTTCTTGTTTTGGCAGCTCTTCATCTCCGTGCCATAGCGATCTACCATGACTTTAAACTGGCAAAATTTTAATCTTTACATCATACCTCACTAGTTACATCTTGTCATTACTTTGCCAGTTTTCATTATATATGATTGCTACCAACATGTGCCTTGTAACTAGGCTTTCATCTCATTTTGGTAGGTTGAGTAAAAATGGAAATCCATCATGATCTCTTCACACCTTCAGCTTTAGCAGATCCACATGGCAAGCTCGCGAGAAAATTGAACCCAGACCTGATCGACTGGGAGTCAACCACAGCTAGCACCATATCATCCTTAGAAACATCCCTAGATTGGCCCGAGCATCTAGTCCGAACCCTAGATTTAGAGCCTGGGGATGTAACCGAGGACCCTCTCATCGAGACTCCTGTGACCATGCAAAAGGGGAAAGTAAAAACGTTAAAACTTAGCTCCCTCCTAGATGTGTAGACGCATGAAAATATAGCCAAGATTCTGCAAGACAACATCAAAGCCTTCACATGGTCATACAACGACATCCTGGGTTTAGATTTGAGGCTGATACAGCACAACATCATCCTAGACCCACACATGAAGGCAGTCAAGTAGAAAGCTCGTAAGGTTAAACCCAAAATTTCACTAGCCGTGAGAGATGAAATCACCAAACTATACCAAGCTGTTTTCATCCACGTAGTTAATTACTCAGAATGGGTGTCCAACATCGTTGTAGTTTCTAAGAAAACGGGAGGGATACGAATCTATATAGACTTCCAGGACCTGAACAAGGTGATGACCAAAGATGATTTCTGACTTTTGAGTATCAATAAACTCATCGACACCACGGTCGGTCATGCCTTGTTAACCTTCATGGATGGTTTCTTTGGCTACAACCAAATTTGCATCAACCTAGAGCATCAACTAACAACAACCTTCATGACCCCATGAGGTAGCTTTTGTTACACCATGATGTCTTTTGGGCTCAAGAACACCGGAGCAACCTACCAGTGAGCCATGACCTACATCTCTAGCGACTACATCCTAGAAACGTTAAACGACTACATGGATGATATAGCAGTCAAGTCCAAGGAGGTAGCTAATCACCCACGCGATCTAGGTGTAGTCCTCAAGTGTTGTCAAATGCACGACTTGCTCCTTAATCCTAATAAGTATGTCTTTGGGGTGAAAACCGGATGCATCTTAGGGTTCGTAGTATCGGAGGCTAGAATACAGGTGGACCTTGACAATGTTAAGGCCATCGTCAACCTGGCACCTCCCACAAACCTTAAGGAGTTACGTGGGTTGCAAGGTAGGGTATAGTTCATCCAAAGGTTTATAGTAAAGCTAACTGACAAGTTACATCCCATACAACATCTTCTAAAGAAGGGGGTCAACTTCGAGTGGATGACCCAGTGTCAGCAAGCCTTTGATGACTTGAAGGAAGAGCTTTTGCACCTCCTGACTATGACCCTCCATAGAGGGATAAGCCTTTCTTCATCTACCTTGCCACCTCTAACACATCTATCGTAGCACTGCTATGTCAGAAATGAGATGACGAATCTGAGATACCAGTGTATTATCTGAGTCATGCATTAATAGCACATGAGGCAAAATACAACGAAGTGGAAAGGAATTGCATTGCCTTAGTGTTTACATTAAAAACGTGGAGGCACTACCTATTTCGTAGTACAATTAACATCATTTGCCAAAGCAACATACTCCAAGCTATCACTAAAAATCTGTATGAAAGTAGCCGGATAGCCCGATGGAAAGAAATAACCATAGAGTTCAACTTATGCTATGTAAGCCAGTTGTTGACTAAGGGTCAAGCCATAGCAATGCAACTTACGGCCTCACCCATCAATGACCACACAACCATAAATCTCGAATTCCTAGATGAGCATTGTAGCTGGAAGCTACTTTACACTTTGACGATGCCTCAACTGTGCGAGGAGGTAGCACAGCTGCCGTCATTACGTTCCCCTCTAGGGAAATGCATCCATTTGCTTATTGTCTTGTGTTCTCCTACATCAAAAATTTGGCAGAATACTAGGGGCTACTTAGAGGCCTCTTAGCTGCCCAAACATTACACATACAACACTTGGCAATCCGCTGTGATTCACAACTAGTTGGGAATCAAATCACCAAGGTCTATGCCTGCAAAGCTACACACCTACAACCCTACTGCGATCTAGCAAAAATCCTGCTTAAACAATTTGCAACCATAGATGTGCCACATGTGCCACGCAATGAGAACACCGTGGTAGACGCCTTAGCCACCCTTGCATTAAATATTCCACAACACTCATTTTCAAGTCTACCTACTTTGATCGTCGAATGTACTGAGCCTATCACCCAGGTAGGACACGTGGCCTCTATCAGCGCTGTAGACACCTAGGAGTGGTACGCCAACATTAAAGCCTAGCTACAACATGGCGAACCCCTAAGAAGACTAACATCTACCCAAAGAGATGCAATCCATAAGCATGCCCAGGAATATATGCTCATGGGAAATGGTGCCCTATGCCGACATTCCTATGATGGGATATTTTTGGCATGTGTGGGTGGGGAACAGGTGCAGAAGGTAGTTAATGAAGTGCATGAGGGACTATGTGGTGGACACATAGCACCTAGAGCTATGGCCCCACATGGAGCATGAATGCCTAGGGTACTACTGGCCCCACATGGAGCATGAATGCCTAGGGTACTACTGGCCCCACATGGAGCGTGACTGCTTGTCAAAAGTTAAGATGTCTGACACGTGACAGAGATACACAAATCTCATACACGTTTCACCTACGGACCTGCACCCAATGCAAATCACATGGCCTTTCCAACGATGGGGACTAAACCTCATAGGACCTATCAGACCTAAGTCCTCTGCACGACATAACTTCATTATCTCTACCACTGAGTATTTTACTAAGTGGGTGGAAGCTATTCCCCTGAGGAAGATGACATCTCAAAAAATCTGCCACTTCATTCTGGATAACATCGTGACAAGATTTGGGGTCCCGATGACTATTTTAACTGACAATGGACCACAATTTAGTAGTATGGAAACCCAAACCTTCTGCAGCAATCTAGGCATCAGGCAATCATTCTCCTCCCTGTATTACCTGTAGGTGAACGGACAAGTAGAGGCTACAAATAAGTCCATCATCAACTTGCTGAAGTGGATGCTTAGCAACAGCAAGAGGTGGTGGCATGAGAAAATCCTCTACATTTTATGGGCCTACAGGATGACATGAAGAACCGCGATGAATAAGACTCCTTACAGCCTTGTTTATGAATCTGAATTTGTGTTGCCTCTTGAGTTGCAGGTACCATCACTTCAGATGATCCTCTCAGATGTCATGAGCAAATCCTAGACCAATGATTCATAGATGATCGACCTCAACTCAGTGGAGGATGAGCGCGCGCAGATGCTGAGCTGCATAGAGTGCTACCAGAGCAAGCAACAACAAAAGTAGCATGTAGACATGCATCAATGGCTAGTGCAGAAGGGAGACCTCATCCTCAAGGCCATCCATGAACATGTGAGAAAATTCTTAGCCAACTGGGAAGGCTCTTACATGGTCACTAAAGCCTTTGGGAATGGAGCCTTCAAGCTAGCTAACACAGATGGCAACAAGTTTGCCAACTTGGCGAATCACTCATACTTCAAGCTATACTACATCTAAATCATGAACACAAAAAGAAGCATCTGCTATGACATTAAAATGGTGGCAACAAGCAACTTCTGCTATGACGTTAAAATGATGGAAACAAGCGGCATCTTCTATGACGTTAAATTGGCGGCGACCATCCGCTATGACGTAAAACTAGAACAGCTAGTCCACTATGACTATAAACTAGCATGGCACGTCTACTATGTTATTAAACTAGCATGTATGGTTTGTTGGGACTTTAAACTAGCACAGTGGTATGTTGGGACCCTAACCCAGCACACGGTCTGCCAAGACCTTAAATTGGATTCATGTCACGTCCTTAGTGTGCATCTGCATCAAGTACACATTGAACAAGTGTGCGTAGTGTCAACGTGGGGGTGGGTTGTTGCAACTTCATAACACAGTTCACAATGCAATGGGAACATGATCTGGAACGTATGCGATGCTTCCACCCTTAGCATCGTGCTGACCCTCCCAAGATGTCATATGACATCACACTAGCCCTCTGAACCTACCGTCGCCACGGCCCACCGCCCTGATGGTAGTTCCTTGGTTAATGCCTGCAGTTGGAGTTTTGGTAGTATTGTGGCCCAGCCACAATATAGTTACTCTCTAGCCCCCTACCAATGCCTAGGCTAGCATGATGTTTAGCTATGTGTTATTTGATCCCATAGTTGAACTAAGAATGCATGTCTTTGGCAAGGATTCCAGAGCATCCGCACTCACAGCAACTCCCGGCGCCTTTGACGCCAACCCCACCATGCCATTGCTACCAAGGCCATTGTTGGCCTTTCTACCTTGGACATTGCACACTAACAATGATGTACAAGAGCTTCAACAACGTCTATAGCAAGTGAGACTTTTTCCCTCACTTTGCATCATGGATGTTTTGCTCTCCATTGTGCTTACAGGGTGCAGTTGAAAGCACATCTGGCTACAGCAGTAAATGCTACAGCGTCACAAAGTGAGTGCCTCAACTAGCTTGGCTACTTTACATTGAAAATTTCATGACATGTGTAACATAGCTCACCACATGGGAAGCATCAGTAGGTAGATCGAAACCCCACACGGATGTAACACAACTCATCCTAGGAAAGAAACACCTGTCCTACAAGGAGTTAAAGGTTAGCGAGAGTAAAGATGAAAACGCAAACAACTCCCTCACGAGCACTCCAATGAGGGACCCTACTAAACCTCATCTTTACCCTTTTCCTGAACCTCCTTCCTCCCTGCTTCACCCCTTCCCCCTATAAAAACCAATGCAAAACTCTCAAGCGTAGCCAAGCGATATCTTGATGATCACCGAGCAGCAATGTTAGCATCATGTCTTCCATGGTGTTTTGTATTCTTTGTCAACGTCTCTCGAGCCCATCCTCTAGACGTCGACAAAGAGGGGCCAATGAAACACCCCAAAATTCCAAGACATGTTTGCTTCACCAGGCCTTTGCAATTCACACAACATCACGACAGTTCTCTAGGAGATGGATGCTCTGATGTTTAGACTATCCAGATTCAGCAAGTCTTTTACCTCATGTGTCAACAGGCTAAACAGATTCTCCAGCCTACCAATTTGAGCAGTTCACCCAATCGACCATGCACTTAGGAGTGATGCATAGAATTTTTGGTGATGCTCAGGATGTGCAAAACATTTCAGCAAGTTTTCTAAGTCAAGGAGTTTCGCTATGCTATGTAGCATAGCAGACTTCAGAAGATGTTTGCAGAAGTGAAGTGCTACACTATGCTATGCTATGTAGAATAGCACAGTGTAGCAAAAGCTAGAAGGTCAATCCCCTCGCCTGACTTCGAGTCCTTCAGCAATGTCTCCTTCCATTAGAAAGCAACAAACTTGGCAAAAGAAAGTCATGTTTGCTACTATGCTATGCTAAGCTACATGGCACAGCGAGGCATAACAGTTCTACAAAAGAGACAGAAGGCATTTCAAAGGGTAGGATCAGCAAGTTCACAAGTTTGGCAGTGCAAAAGACAAATTTTGCAGGCCGACGACTTTTTTACGACTAAGTTCAGTCACTATGCTATGCTACGCTGCATAGCATAGAAAACATGCAATAAATAGTCAATGCGATTCAAAGGCTTCCAACACATGTAGTGAAACGCGGAGCAAGATGCTACGCTATGCCAAACATGCTACACTACAAAGCATAGCAAAGATTGGCAAGTAGTTACATCACATTAATGCACCTCACCTAATTGACTATTACTCTAACAACACAATTACATGATGATAGGCTTGTAATTACGGCATGGCAAGCTTTCCCAACGGTCATGCAGGCAAGTGTAGCATAGATAAGGAAACACGGGCCCAAGGCACGTGGTGTCCAAACTACCCCTTTTGCACACCTTTGGTCCTATAAATACCCCAACGAGCAACATTCAAAGGGCTTCCTTTTGGGAAATTCAGTTTAGTTGATTCTTTTTGGCAATCTAGTCGGCTAACAAGAAAAACATTAGCACTGTAACCTTGAGCATTATAAGCTTTCTATTTGGCATTGTAAACAATTAGCATTCTCAGTTGGCATTTTTTTCTGCTCTTTTCTACCACCTTGGTAGCACTTCGCATTATTAGCACATGAGTCCACATTCGACACACATCCATCTCGCTCTACACGTCTTGGTTACTCTCAGGGTCTATGCACTTCTCAGCGTTGTGCAACCGACTGTATCCACTTTGAAAGAGTGAAGTCGTAGCTTCGAAGTAGTGAATTTTTCTAATTGCATTTCATTTTGTCTCCTACTTATTATTGCATTTTACACTATTTTCTATATCTTTTACATTTAAGCATTACTTCGCACTATCAGTCTTGTTTTCAAATCACATGTTGCAAAAGGTTATATTAACACTAACTAAGTCCCTGTCTGATCGACTAGACCATTCAGGGGGCCCCGTTTTCATTCCATCCAGCATGGCCCTCCCATGGAAATGGGGTTAAGACTATTAACGATCGATGACCTCTCAGTGTTTTCCAGCCACCAACATTTTCAGTTGCTACAACTATCATCCCACTAAAACACAATGTAAGAGAGATCAACATTGGGAGAAGCACTATGAGGATTTGAAGGGGAAATGGCTCACTAATTCATTAATCCTGTTTAATCAAAATGAAAATGAGGATCCTTCCTCTAGGGTTTCTCAACATAAATATTTTCCACCCCTTTATATTAGTGATGTAGGCTTGAACCTAAAGTTGCAATCCACTATTAACAATCTAGGTTCAAGAAAAAGTGGAAGTCAAAGTAGGGGCTGGGGCAAGGATCAAGATGAAAAGAAAGCTAATGAACATGATTGTAACAAGCATAGAGGAGGTGGTAGACACCATGGTGGTGGTGGTCCTCCTCCCTCTTCATCCTCTTCATCTACATCATATTCCTCTTTTGGTTCTAACAAACACTGTAGAAAGAACAACCATGATGAGGGTGAACAATAGGACAGTGATAATCGTAAAGACCACCATGAATGAAGGGATAGTAGAGGACATCATAGGTGTCATTGAAATAGTGATGATGATGAGCCTTTGTTGGCCACTCAGAGCATGCTAAATATTGCAAAGGCAATAAAAATTCTAGCCAAGCATGTGAAAGATAGTTGGATTAAGTGACTTGACATGAACAATATTCCTAGATTTGAGAGTGAATATAAATCTGATCCACAAACACATCTTCAAGCCTTTCATGATGCATGTACCTTATAGAATATTGAAAATGATTGATAGAAATTAAAGCTATTTCCTAGGACACTCGTCAAGGAAGCAGAAATCTGGTATTAGATGTTGGAGCTAGAGTCCATCTGTAGGTGAAGTACAATGCTAGAGCTATTTAATGATAAATACTAGACATACTTCCAAGTGTGTAATCTGAGAAGGAAAATCCAAAGATGGAGGCAAGAAACACATGAACCCTTGAGTGCCACCTAGGGTAGATACTATTCTCTCATACATCAATGCCTTAGCCATGATTATTTTCAATGGGAATAACTTCACTACATCATAGATGGATTCAGTTCAGAAATAGAAGAACTCTTGGAATTTATGCCCAAGGAAGACTATCAGAACTTAGAGCTCATCAGATCCAAAGGTTGATAGAGTAGGTAGAAAAAGAAGGAGAGATGAGGAAACAAGAAATTGCTAAGGAATATAATAAGAATCCTTCCATTAGTAAAAGGAAGGTTTGATTTTGCAACAACGAGAAAGAGTCGCCACTTGATGAGGTGGTGCAACGAAAAACCTTGCCAATACAAAAATCTATTTTTGATATATCAACCAAGGTTGATAAATTATGAAGCTCTTTGGATGAAAAATTCCAAAGTGCTCTAAAAATTATAGAAAAATTAGGAGAGTGGAGTAGTGATCATGACCGTAGGAGGTGAAAAGAAGCTAAACATGCTTACCAAAGGGGTAAGGGCAAGGCTGCGATAGTGGAAGAGGTTGTGGAGTTAGAATCAAATGATGATGGTGGATATGACATCTGCCAATACCAACATCTTAAATGATGTTGCCCTATTGTGTCACACTTGCAGGAGTTTGGGGTGTACACACTGAATCCTAGATTGGAAAGAAGATATGCACCCAAAAGATTGTCTTATCCTCGAGATAATCCAAGGTAGTTCCATCAACAATCATAAGCTTATTATCCAGGTGAAGCTTCATCATAGCCATATGAGCCATACCAATAGTGGCAACACCCACAATCATGGGGGATGCCACTGCTAAGGTAGAATTACCATTACATATAGCCAAATTCGTATGGATACTATGTTCAACAACCAATGTCTTCACATGACTCTTCTAGTCATGCTTCCTTTTAGCATCACTACTATCCTCTAAAGTATTACATAACCCATTCTCCATCTACTAGAGGGGAAATCCCATATTCCTACTACCCTCCTCATCTTTCCACACATGCTCCTCCATCCTTAACCCAATTACCACTTGCTCCATCCATGTAGGATGAGCTTCTAGCCCAACCACAACAATGTAATGCTACCAGGGCCATTAAATTATAGTTGGTTTCTCAACTAAGTGGTTTGGAACCAAGATCCTATAAAAGAACATTCTTTCGAACCAATAACCTTACTAAAACCTCATTTACTTATGTGGTTGGTCATCCTGTACATCCTTCATCCTCTGCATCCATTCCTATCAAGATCCTTTCAAACCAAACACCTCCTAAGATTTGCATAGTTATGTTAACCCATGCTATATTTGATTGGATCAATACTATAAACCTTTCTAGGAAAAGAGCTTATCTTAGAAATCTTCTCATTTATTTGCAGATTATTGGGAATGAGCCATGCAAAGCTCTTCTTGACTAAGGTTCTGGAGTTAATATGATTTCTCATGAAATGTACAATGCCTGGAACTTGCCTTCTCTCAAGAAGAGAAATATCTATTTAGAATTGGTAGATTAGTGCATCACTATTCCATTAGGATTACTAAAAGATATTGTGACCATTGTATATGGGTGATCTTATCCTACTAATTTCATGATAAATAAAGTTGACAATTGTAATGGGGACTTCCTAATCATTATGGGAAGGGCTTGGTTAAGCATTGTTGATGCAAAAATGGGCATTAGAGATTTTTCCTTGGAAATTTCCAAGGAGAATGAATTTGGAAAGATCAAGAAGAAGAGAGTTCCATGCATCATGTACAATGATACTGGGTGCAACTCTGTGTATAAACTATGATCCATGAAAAGAGCATCCATTTTTGCATGTAGGTAATGTGAAAATAAGGAAAATATTCAAAGGCACCTATACGCAGTAGCTACGAAATAGGAGGACATCCAGTGGTTGATAGTTGATCTTGAAAATTGCACACTTTGCATGGAATCCACTAAGAGTTTGACATGTTCCTATGTTGAAAACATGGATGAACTAGAGCAAGTTCATTACCAACTCCCTAATGATGCAAATGATGATACCAATTGGGAAGAGTTGGAAATCCTTGAAAATTTTAAACAAGAGTCCTTAGAGTTGAAAACTCTACCTATCGACATGGAGTATGCATTTTTGAAAAATGGTAAGTTGATAATCATCAATGCCAATCTTACTCCTAAATAAAAACAAATGCTATTGAGGATGGTTAATAAATGACCAACAACCTTTTCTTGGTCATATCCTAAACTCGTAGAGATTGATCCTAAGATATGCCAACATCATATCGGCATTAATTTTGCCATAAAGCCAAATAGGTAGCTGTAATGGTGGTTGAACCCCAAATTGAAGTAGATCATCAAAGAGGAAATCAAACAACGCCTCAATGTAGGGTTTATCTATCCCATTGTAGATAGTGAATGGGTTAGCCCACTCATGATTATGCCCAAGAAATATGGCAAATGGTGGGCCCACATTAACTTCTAGCTGTTGAATATGTAAACATTTAAAGATCACTTTCCATTGTCATTTGTGAATCAAGTGTTGGACACTATATCTAGGCATTGCTATTACTACTTTCTGGATGGTTTTAGTGGCTATGGCCAAATCAAGTTCACACTAGAGGATTAGGCCAAAACAACATTCACAAGTTCCTACAAGACTTTTGTATATTGAAAATGCCTTTTGATCTATGAAATGCTCTTGCAACATTTCAACACTTGGTCTTAAGCATTTTTCAACAATAGATTGGTTGTAGTATTGAAGTATTCATGGATGACTTCTCCACTGGTGGTGCCACATTTGAGCAAGCCTTGGACCACCTTGAGCAAGTGCTTAAAATGTATGTGAAGATGAATCTTTAGCTCAATTGGTAAAAGAGCCATCTGATGGTCCAGGAGGGCATTATACTAGTACATAGAATTTCTTAGGCAAGGATTAAGGTGGACCCTAAAAAGATAAGGGTCATCCAAGGAATAAGTTGCCAACTAGAAATTGTTAAAGATGTTTGATCATTCCTTAGACACATTGGCTACTACTAGCAATTCATAGAAAATTTCTCTAAGATCACAAAACTATTGGTCAATTTAACAAAGAAAGATGCTCTATTCATCTAGATGAAGGAATGTGAAAATGCATTCCAAAGCCTCAAGTAGAAACCTGTAGAGACTTCAATTCTATGAGCACCTAATTGGTCTAGATCATTTCATATCATGATAGATGCATCAAATTATTCCTTAGGAGCCATGGCTATGTAGTTGGATGATAAGAAATGTCAATATTACATCCACTACACAAGTCAAAGCATTGTGGGTGCAGAGTCAAATTACACCACAATAGAGAAAGGACTAACGGTTGTGGTGTATGCTTTAGAAAAATTTGGCACTATGTGCTTGGATACAAAGTGTTTATGCACACTTATCATAGTGCCATTAGCATTGTCATGAATAAGCCAACAATGAGTCCCTGTTTCATATGATGGTTGATGATCTTGCAATAGTTTGATCTTACAATGGTAGACTGAAAGGGAATTAAGAATGTGGTTGTTGATCACTTATCTTAGTTATTATGGGACAACAAAGAGCAAAGCCCACTCTTTAATGAATTTCTAAATGAAATCCTCTTTACTAGTGTAATAAATGAACAATTATCCATAGAAACCAAATGGTATGATGACATACTCACTTATCTTCTTACTTAGGAGATGTCACATGATCTAGACTATAGGAAGAAACAACAATTTCTTCATTAGGCAAAATGATTCATGGAAATCAATGGACATATTTACAAGGTGTGTGTCGATGACCTAGTTCATTGGTGTGTACCTGATGCTGATTAACTATGCATTCTCTAGGATTCTCATGAGGGTCCTTGTTAAGGCCACTATGTTGGGATATGAACGACCATTAAGATTCTAATGGCAAGGTATTATTGGCCAACCATCTTTAAGGATGGCTACTAATTTATCTACTTTTGTGAACACTTTTAACAAGATTGTGAAATGACTACTCAAATGGAGGGATCTCAATAGTTGATCCAACCACTGGAATCCTTCAACATAAGGGGCATTAACTTCACGGGTCCCATCACATCCATGTCAACTAGAAAGGCATACATAATTGTTGCCATTGATTACTACACAAAATGGGTAAGAGCAATAGCCATCATCGATTGTACATCATTGACTACTGCATGGTTTGTACAAAAAAATGTTGTAAACAAGTTTGGGATGCCATGTGCACTAATTTATGATAATGGAACCCATCTCACAAGCACCACTTTTCTTAAGCTCATGCAATGCTTGAGGGTTGAACATAAATTAATAACACCCTATCACCCCCAATCCAATGGTCAAGTAAAAGTTACTAATAGGGAGATTACAAAGATCTTAAAAAGAATTGTTAGCAAATATAGGAGAGACTAGAGCACAAAACTCAATGATGCCCTCTAGGACTACTGCTCAACATCGAAACTCCCTATAGGATACTCTCCCTATAAGCTAGTGTACAAAAAACTACTAACACTTCCTATCCAATTTGAGCTCCGTACACTTTCAATAGCTTCTTGACTTAAGCTTAGCACAAAAAGAGAGATTGATCAACCTAAGTGTGCTAGATGAAAAATGATTACTATCCCTATCTTGGAATGAAGTGCACAAAGCATTCAACAAAAGCATCATGAGCTTAGAATACAAAAGTAAAATTTTAACCAGGAGATAAGGTTTTCTACTAGAACCCCACACATGTACCTCAACGAACTAAGTTCTAGATGTTGTGGGAAGGGCCTGACATCATTTACGAAACATTTCCTTCTATGGCCATGTTAATTTACAAACTTGAGAGCCTAAACAAAAATTTACAACGCAAGCTAGCTTGCATTCTAGACCAGGTGCATTGTATCATACAACGCAAGCTAGCTTACACCCTTGGAAGCAATGTAAGATCTTGAAAAGCTCACAGATGGTGAGGCTTATAGTGAAAATTTACGATGAATTCCAAGAGGGATTGACTCCAGCTAGCTTGAAACTTCATGGTCCTTTGAATCGACTGTTGTAGGACATTGATTTGAGTGGTTTGATGGCTGTTTAAGGCATCTCTGCTTCACCAAGGCTCCCACCATGAGCTAATTTGGTCCTAGCATGCCCTCAGCATGTGTCTAAAGTGCTCTAGGCCACTCTTGGTAGCTCACATTGGGCTCATGCTGTCAACATGACCTCAGCGTAACCCCAACGTGACCTGGGCATGTGCAAGTTGAGATGGTGCATTTCACACCCAATCTTGATTTTTGAGACCTATCCTTCAAGTGCAACTACTGCCTAACTTTGGGGATGACCTATGAGTTGAATCTGAGCCTGTTTATGCCTGGATTTTGGCCTGTTTTGCAACTCACATTGGGCTCATGCTATCAACGTGAGCTGGACGTGACCCTAGCATGACCAACTGGAAGTGACATATTTTGAGTCGAATTTTTACCTCTGACGCTTGTTCTTTGAAATGCAACTACTGCCTACTCTCCAGGGTGGCCTCGATGCTAAATTTGAGTCTATTCTTGTGTTGATTTGAGCCACTTTTGACAGGTCACGTTGGGCTCATGCTGTTAATGTGACCAAGCCAAAATGCCATGTTTCATACCTAAATTTTGATTTTCTAGAGCTTGTGAACAAGTAGAACTTTTGCCTATCCTTGGGGGTCGAGTTGATTCTAAAAATTATGCTTGGAACTACTTGATTTGATCTATTTTTGTTTGGTCACGCTGGGCTCATGCTCCAGCATGACCCTAGCATGACCTGGGTATGAGTAAACAAATTGTGTGACTTGTAGCTGAATTTTTGAGGTTCTAGAGGTCATGGAGCTACAATGAACATCAGTGAAGCTTAAGGGGAGTCCGCATGCTTGAATTCAGACTGTTTGAACTTGGTTTCAGGGCTTTGAAAGTTGGTCAAGCTATGCTCACATTGTACTCATGCTGGGCAGCGTGACCTCAGCTTGACCTCAGCATGAGTAGCAAGATTTATGCAATTCTGACTTGAAATCTCAGGTTCTGGATGCTGAAACTTGGAGTAATCATTAGTGGGCCCCAATGGGGACTTGCCCATTCAAATTAGGATCATTTTAACTTGATTTGGAAGCTATCAGGGTTGGTCATGTTTAGGGCAAGCTAGCTTGACAACATGAGCAAGCTGGCTTGAACAAGCTAGCTTGAACAAGCTAGGTGTAGTTCCATGCCTTAGTCAAGTTTTGTCTCCTAAATTCCGAAAAGGGCTTGAGTCGTTCTTGTTTCAAAGTGTCTAAGCTAAAATTTTGTGGTGTTTCATTGACCCCTCTTTGTTGACGTCTGGAGGGATCCACCTGAGAGACATCGACAAAGAAGTACAAAACACCATGATCGACCTGGCACCAAGCATTGTCTGTTGGCCCTTGGCTAGATTTCATCACACTGTGTTTAAAAGTACAAGGGATTGAGGGTTTTAGTTTAAGGAAATAAGGTTGTAACTGGGGGGATTAAAGATTGATCAAAGGGTGTCGTTGTTTGAACTACGGGAGAGGAATGCTCTCATGTGAACGAGCCAGTTTTTGGTCCTTGTCACCAGCCAATGTATAGCAAACTTGGAACCAAGGCATAGGAGGTGCGTTCTTTGAAGAAACGGGATCCTTGTGTCATGTTTAAGGGAGCCTGTTGTAAACAGCCAAAGCCATGCAATGATGTGCAACATGATCATTTGAGACGTGAGTGTTTTACCAAGACAATTGCCTTCTCGCCTGGGGCTTTTATGAGAAGAGGCAATGGTCTTTAGTCCATAATGTCCATGGGGTTATGAAGACCTTTTCTATGCATTTTTCTCTTTGGCCTTTTTTTGTTCTCTTTTTATTTTTTCTTTGTTTCTTCTTTTCTTTTATTTTTTTCTTTTTTTGGTCTTTTCTGAAAGAGCCTACTTTTTTTTCCTTGCTCTTTTTTGAGCACTTGCATTTTGTGTCATGCACCATGTACTATATTTGTGTTGCAATTGCTTAGGGAGTTATAGTGTGCACTAATGCATCTAGAGTTTTGGAATGAATATTGGATCAAAGGACTGTAATTGAGTAGGGTAAGGAGATCATGATGAGGAATAGGGAATGTGTCAGGAGTTGGAAATGTACTTATGACTAGATTGATTAACCGAGTTGCAAGCATCAGGGAGAATGTGATACCTTGTCATCATGATGAAATGCATCTATGCATGAACATCTCAAGCATGTCATCCTACAAACACAACTACAAGGGGACAAGAAAACCACAAATGATTCAGTTAGCTAAAGCACTTTAAACTTGAACATAGCCGATGGAATGGAGCCATCATGTGTAGTTTCAAGGCAAACAAAATTTTGAACAACCTCAATTTTGTCCAGGTCTATGTGATAGATCATGCAGCAAGTTTTTGGTGAGCACATACAGCCGATTACAGCAACATGTCTTTTTAAATGATGCCAGGTTGTTAATGATGTTACTAGTTTGTAGTCTTGGTGAACTATTATGGGTTAGTTTTACGTCATAATCCTTTGGACGTTGCTCGTTTATCATCATAGAAGATGATGCAGTGCTAGTTTATAGTCATGGCCGACTATGAAGAGGCAAACTAGTTTATAGTCTTAGTGGACTTTGATAAACAAGCATGGCAGTTTAGTGTCATACCAGATAGAATTGTATGGTGTCAGCTTACTGTCATGACGCCAGGACGTTCTGTGGTGCTAGTTTTAAGTCATAGCTCCAGGACTATTCTATGGTATTAGTTTTAAGTCATGATGCCAGGACCGATACGTACCTTGAGCTCATCAGACATAGAATGGTTTCAGGTACACATGATTTGTAGGATTGGCGAACTCGTTGCCGTCCATGTCGACAAGTTTGAATGCCCCATTATCATATGCCTTGATGACTAAGTAAGGCCCTTCCCAGTTTGCTGAGAATTTCTCTGAGTGTTTGCAGACCATCTTGAGAACTAGGTCACCTTCCTTGATCGGCTGCTTATGTGGATCATGTTGATGATGTTGCCGTTGTTGTCTCTGGTACCACTCGATTTGATCAAGCACTCATACTCTTTCTTCCTCCACCGAGTCAAGGTCAGTGATGCGTAGCTCATTGTTATGACCTTCATTGAGGAGGCTAGAGAGCATTATCTACAACGAGGGAACCTGTAACTCCAAAGGTAAGACAACCTCAGACCCGTATACAAGGCTATATGGTGTTTTACTTGTGGATGTTCAATGTGTTATTTGGTATGCCCATAATGCATAGATTAACTGCTCGTGCCATTGTCTCTTGCTTTGATTTAGCATCTTTTATAGCACCATGATGATCACTTTATTTGTGGACTCCACTTGACCATTTCTCTATGGTTAATATGGTGATGAAAATGAGTGTTTAATACCCAGGCTTTCACATAAGCTTTTAGTATCTGTATTGCTAAAATGTGGCCCATTATCGGTGACTATGGTCATTGGGATACCAAAGCGGGTCATGATGTTTTCTAATATGAAATTGCAAATGTGTTTAGATGTGATGTTCCTAAGGGGGATAGCTTCTACCCATTTTGTGAAATATTTGGTTGCGGTGATGATGTAGTGATGTCCTGCTAAAGATGGCAGTGTTATCGGTCCAATGATGTCTAATCCCCATTTTTGGAATGGCCATGTGATTTGTGCAGTATGCAACTCATTAGGTGGCACATGTATTAGGTTACTGTGCTTTTGGAAAATGTTACATTTCCTAACCCTGGAGAAGCAAGCATACTCCATGTGTGGCCAGTAGTAGCCCAAATGTCTAATTTTCATTACCATTACTTTGGGTGCTATATGCCCTCCGCAAAGTCCTTCGTGAACCTGTTTCACAATCGTTTGGCCATCGATGCTTCTAACGCATACTAACAGAATGCCTTTATAGGATCTGCAACACAATGTGTCTCCTATTAATGCATATTTCCAAGAGCGTTTTTGCACTACGTCCTTTTGGGCACTTGTCAAATGTTGTGGCGGTTCACCTCAAATAAGATACTCTTTTATGTCATCATACCATTCTATTTCTTGTGTAGTACTAATAGATGCTATGGGTATTTCGTTGAGAGCTTCGGTTATAGGTTTGACACAATTTGTTATAGATCTAGGAAATGCATGGAACATCTCAAGCGTCATGTTCAAGGATAGTGTAGCAAGTGCATCGGCAATGGTATTTTCGTTCCTAGGAATATGTTTCACATCTACATTGATCAATTATTTTAGCAAGTGTTTAGTTAGGTCACAGTATGGTTGTAAGTGAGAAGCTTTGAATGTGTAGACCTCTATGACTTGATTGATTACTAACTGTGAGTCACCTCGAACTACAAGACGTGTGATTCCTAGAGTTAGTGCTACTATAAGACCTCTAAGAAGACCTTTGTACTCTACCACATTGTTAGTACAAGGGAAGTCTATTCGATAGGAAAAGGAGATAATTTATCTAGAGGGATACATTATGATGGCCGTAGCACTTCCGCGTCAGGAGGTGGATGCTTCATCAAAGTACAGGAGTGCATCGTAGTGATCAGGCATTATGTCTATGTTGTTAATATTCTCATTAGGGAATTTTGGGTTAATTGTCACTTGATCTTGTGTCAGTGATGTGGTCAACTGATTGGCTATTGCTTGACGCTTAGTGGAAGATTGAGTAACATAGCGAAGGTCAAACTCTACAATCATCGCCTTCCATCTAGCTATCCTACTTGATTCATAGATGTTGTTGGTGATAGCTCGAAGCACATTGTCTTTGCAAATGATATTGACTTGATTTCTGAAGAGGTAATGTCACCACTTTTTAAAAGAAAAGACAAAGGAAAGACATGACCTTTCCACGTCTTTGTATCGTTATTCATAGGCAACTAAGGCGTGGCTTAAATAGTAAATGGGGATCTCAGCTCCATCTTCTTGTCTTTGGCAAAGCATGGATGCAATAGATGAATTGGATGTCATGAGGTAGATGTAAAAAGGTTTATTGCTTTGCGTGAGATGAACTGTTGGCAATTGAGCCAGGTCCATTTTTATATTCTCAAAGGCTTCTTAGCATTGTTGAGTGCATTGAAAATGGACATTCTTTCACAGTAAATGTTGCATGCGTTTCAACTTGTCTATCAATTTTACAATAAAACATCTAATGAATTGTAGTCTACCTTGTAGGCTACGTAGTACGGTAAGGTTCTTAGGTGGTTGCATGCTAGTTATTGCTTTAACCTTATCAGGGTATACTCATATCCCTATTTCCGAGACTATGAAGCCAAGAATTTTTCTTATTTTAACTCCAAAGACACGTTTCTTTCAGTTAAGTCTAAGGTCGTATTTGAGACAATGTTTGAGTATCAAATCTAAGTCCTTTGCGTATTTCTTAGTTGTTTTGGACTTGACTGTGATGTCGTCTACATAATCGTTGAGCGAATCAAGCATATAATTGCTAAATATATATGTCATTGCTCATTGACATGTAGAACCTACATTTTTGAGACCAAATGGCATCATTGTATAACAGAACATGCCCCAAGGTGTCATGAAGGTTATCCTAAGTTGGTGTTCTGGGTTGATCCTGATTTGGTAGTATCCTGAGAATCCATCCATAAAGGATAACAATGCATGCCCAGCAGTTGAGTCAATGATTTGATCGATACTAGGTAGCGGGAAGTCATCCATTATAGTGGCTATGTTGAGGTCACGGAAGTCAATGCATATACGAATGCTACTATTCTTCTTGGGGACTACAACAATGTTGGATACCCAATCGGAATAGTCAATAACTCGAATAAAATTGGCTTGGTAGAGCTTCGTGATTTTGTTACAAACTGCCAACGCTACCTCAGGCTTAACATTTCATGCTTTTTGCTTTACTAGTCTAAGTTTTTCATTGAGGATGATGTTATGCTGGATGATGCAAGGGTCCAATCCTGGCATATCAGTATCTGACCAAGCAAATGTTTTGATGTTGTTCTTGAGCACTTGTGTAATTTCATTGGCAAGTTGTGGATTTAGTAGAGTACTCAGTTTTAATTTTTTAACTTTGCCACTAGACATAGTGATGGGGACTTTGACAAGGGGATCTTTAGTGATGTTTTCAGCTTCTAAGTCATGCCTTAGTCAAGTTCTACCTCCTGAATGCTGAAAAGGGCTTGATTCATTCTTGTTTCAAATTTTCTAAGCTGAAATTTTGTGGTGTTTCACATCTATGCTAAACATTTAAAGTGTCTCCTTAATTTTTCATAATTTTTTTTGTTTTACACATTTTTGTTTTACACTTCTTTATTTTTATACTTTTCTTTTTGTTTTACACTTTGTTATTTTTTTAAATTTTTGTTTTAAAACATCATTAGTATGTTTTATCTTTCTTAAATATGTTTTACACTTTGTTCTTTTATATTCTTTCTTATTTTGGTGAGAATCTTCCTTGTTTTTTTAATAAAATTGCTCTATTTCCAACAAGACATAATGGTGTTGTAAGCTATTTGCTAATGATGGTTGTACTTAACATTTTTGTTTCCTAATTTCTAGTTTCTATTTTTGAATTTTAATGACTAATAACTAAGACTAGTTTCTTTTTCATGGAATAAGCAGTGAGTCCACATCATCCACCCATCCAAAAACTCTATGGTTTTCCTAGTTTCGGGAATATGAAGTCTCTTTTCATTAATAAAACTTTAACAAACTTGTGACCTTAGTGAAACACCACAAAAATTTGGACCCAGCATTTTCAGACAAGAATCAAGCTAAGTCATGATACTTCCCAGCATGACTGAAACTTGTGAACCTCAAAAATAGCATCAAACAGAGCATATTTGAATAAGAGAGAGTTCCTCAGGACCCACAAGTGACTACATCAACATCCGGCATCAGGAATTTCAAGTTTTCGGTTCAAAATACTTGGTTTTGACCAAGTATACTTTGGGCACACCTTGGTGTACGCTGGCCAACGTATAGCCCAGCGTACAGCAACTTTTGGGCCCCAAAAATGAGTCAAAATATGCCAGAATTAAGCATCTGGACCCCCTAGGACCTTCCCCAAGGTCTCCAGTAGCTCTCAAGCATTTGAAAATCAAATTTTGGGCTCCAAATAATGATCTTTCATTCCTCTACGCCCAGCATATACACCCAGCGTACAGCCCAGCATAGAGCAACTTTCAGGCCCCAAAAATGAGTTAAAACATGCCAGACCTGAGCGTCTGGACCCCCCAGGACATTCTCCAGGGTTCCCAATAGCTCTCAAGTACTCAAAAATCAATTTTTGACCTTAAAATAAAGCATTTTCATGTGTGTACACTGGGTACATTTTTGGTGTACGCTAGCATGCATATACGCTAGCATCCTGTACGTTGGCATGCTATACGTTGGCATGCTGTACGCTGGAATCCTGTAAGCTGGCATGCATGTATCTCCCGATCCGAATTTTTCTCACCTTACAGCCACTCATCCCCTTTCAAACCCAAACCCATATAAAAACTCCGATTTTTGACCAGATCCAGGTTGGAAAATGGTAGGCATCTTGGCAAAAAATCGGGGTAGACCACACTAAGAAAATTGAGAAACCTACATCCGATAAGCTGGACCTAAACTCTGCACACTAAACATACAGCCTCTATGCTATGCCTGCAGTTCAAACCAACACACCATCATCCCTCCACATCCACTGGGGCTCTTCGTCCGCCTTGTGTCAGATCCACAACTACATCTAGACCGGTGCATTGTAATTTTCATTATGCAATAATATTGCTGCATTTTTTGCCAAGATTTGTTACAGTTTTCATTTGTTCTTGTGTGCTTACTGTTTACATTCTTGTACATTTACACTTGGTTTTACATCTGTTATGTTGTTTACATATAACTCAACGTACAGAATATAGGTGTACGTTCGGGGAAATCCTTGTCTAATCCGCGTACGGACCACCCAAGGTACTTTGCCTTCATTAATTCCAGCTTGCCCTCAAGTGAAGGTAGGTACTTCTGTGCTTGTCTGGGGACCTCTTGGTCTCTATTTCATTCCAGCCCTAGACTGACAATTTCGGACAGTACAAAAAATGGCGCTAGAAGGAGGGCCTAACTTGTTTTCTGTTTAATCGAAACGCTGATCATGCTGCCTGTTCAAACATAGTATTTACGCTACTACAATGTCTACACTGCTACAGTGTCTATGTTGCTATAGTGTTTATGCTGCTACAGTGTCTACACTGCTATAGTGTTCACGCTGCTACAGTGTTCACATTGTTATAGTGTTTACGCCGCTACAGTACCGCTATAGTATTTTTTCAACAAAAACACAGAAAACGTGCCCATTTCAAAGCCGAATTCGCTGTGATTCGCACCTACTTCAAACCAGTCTAAGTACTAATGGCCACAAACATGGATCACATTGTCCAAGGCATACAATACACACAACGTAACGATTCCAGGATGACTTCCTCTTACCCAAGATCCCCATCCGCGTACGACTACGGTTCATAATTTCATACTTAGCCAAATTTTCTCCCGTTTACGCTATCTACGTTGGACACTTAGAAAAATTTTCAGTGTTCACACACTGGACACTCTGCACACTTATTCCAAAACACACTCAGCACTTGTTAGCTAGCTCATACGCTGCCCCATCACACATCACCATGGAATCATCCCAAAACTCTAGCGCACGCGCCTTCATAGTCCCCACACAAGAATAGTATAACTACATCTGTGTGAAGATTCAGGCCAACCTTCCTATTAACCACACAGAACAGGAGGCAAAATGAAACTTCGAGCACATATACATGGAAGGTCATGAATTTGCCCCCTCCATATATGACATCATCTCCCTTTCTGATCCTCATCATAGGCTCATCTCCCAGCTCCTTTTGGCAAGGAGTCAAAACACACGACGATCCAATAAGGATCCCCAAAACCACCATGATGTAGATGAATTCGAAGCACCATCTGAACCTAAGGATTCATACCACACCCTTAGTCCCCATGCCTATGTGAACCCATTAGTCCATCCTCGCATGGGACAAACAGCCACCCACCAAGTGTCAATGAGCACACAAGCACCAGTATCCCAACAGAGATTGTGCACCCCCATCTCCACCTAGTACATACCACACATGCAAACGCATGGGGCCACTTTCACTACATCGGCCCTGCACATCCAGGGTGTCACTTCACAGTTTGTGGCTAGGCAAGGAACCATACCCCTTGTTCAACAACCCACTCACTTCAACGTGCCACACCCCACAACCACAACTCTGAACATTGCTCCACAGTAACAAATGACAACCCAACAACCTCCTCAACCAACTAATCTACCTACTACTCAAGAGTGGGCAGAAGCCAAACAAATGATACAAGCATTAGCTGAAGAGGTAAAGCACCTCAAAACGGCAAACACTGAACAATTTAAAGTACTAGACTTCTACCACAACGATCCAATTACCTCTTCAGTGCCACCATTATCTTTACCCAAGGGAATCACAGTGCCCCAGTTAACCAAGTACAATGGGAAGGAAGATCCAAATGCTCACTTAGTCACATTTCGATCAGAAACCCTATTGCTTTAAGCTTGGCCCCACGCAATCTTGCGAGTGTTCGCTATGTCCTTATTGGGTGTAGCCTTAGACAAGTACCGAGCCTTGCCTCGTAACTCCATATCCTCTCTGGAGGATCTGTTACATCAGTTCGTTACCTGATTTAAGTACAACCTCAAGCCTGAAGCCACACTAGATAGTCTAATATAGGTGAAACAAGCACCACTTGAGCCTGTGCAAAGGTTCATCCAACGATGGAGTGTAGCCCTTAACGAACTTCATGAGCCCATTCCTAGAAAGTATTTTCTTACGATTCTGAAGGGAGCTGTGAATGACTTCATTAAGTCAAAACTGTACTACCTAAGCACTCAAACATTAAGCCAAGCGTTCATACAGATCAAGAACATTGAACAAGCTGCACAAACCAGCAATGACCCCGCCTTGCCAAACACGTTGCCAAACAAAAGGCAACAATGAAAACTATGGTCGCAAGCACAAAAACAACAAACACTAGTACCAACCCACCTGCAACAATAGGGGCCACCTTAAGGTCCAATTTTCAATGCAAAGGTCACTCTAAGTACACACCGCTACCTGCGTGACCTTCGGAACTACTAGAGAAACTCCTTAAAGCCAGGCAAATCCAATACAAACACGTGGCGGAGAATGCTCACCGCTGACATGACAGGTACTACGAGTTACTGAGGAATCCCACCTTAGCAGCACCAAATGAGCCCCCAGTTCCACGACATTTCAAGTTAGACCAATTCTGTCACTACCACCAAATGTCCGGTCACAATACCGATACCTGTCGTGTGTTAAAGGATGATCTGTAAGCAATGATAGAACGGGCCAACTAAACATCAACACCCTGAACTAACCCAGCACAAACGATGCCTTCTATGTCATAAAATCCATTGGCATAGATAGTAAGCCTAAACCTGTGTGGCAACCTTTTGTGATCCATGTGCCTCACAGCAAGGCAACAATCCTCTCCGCCTCCACAAGAAAGGGGCCTCCCATCGTCATCAAGGTGCCACCTAGAGCACCGATGACACCCTTTGTGGTCAAGGTACCACCACCTCATACGTCTGCTAAGATGTTAAACTAGCCAAATGCAATGCAATCCCAAGCACCAAAGACACCCTTTGTGGTCAAAGTACCAGCACAGTCATCCGCTAAGATGTTAAACTGGCATGTTGCACCAACAACAACAGCAAAGAAACCTTTTGTTATCAAGGTGCCACAACAGGCTAGTCAAACAACAACAACACCTCCTAAACTCCCATTTGTCATAAAAGTGTCACCATGCGATGACCCCTCACTTACCCTGAGCCCAACCGTAGGAAACGTCTCAACCTCTCCTCCCTCAAGAGTCAACCTTGCCAACAACACGAATAAGCCTACCAAATGGCAGCAGAAGAGGACAAACGCACAACGAACAACACCCACAGCTGAAACAAAGGACACACCTAGTATAAAACAACTAAACACTAGGGGCCCTGCCCCTAATCCCAAACAGACCAGGCCCAAGCTCTCAACCCATACAGAGGCAACCAACACAACGGCAGATAACACAAATTTTATAGCTACACTAGCCCAGGTGAAACAAACGCTCAAACAAAAGAACACAACCATGAGCTTGTACGATTTGGTCATGACATCATCGGCTCATCGTGAAGCCTTAGTGCAAACATTAGCATCCATTCCCGTTACAGAGGACATCCCTACTAACATGGAATCCATCCGTGCAACGATTTCACAACACACACCATAAGGATTGGGTTCAAACACCTTAGCCTTTCGTGATGATGCAGTTAACTATAACCCTGAACAAGGGGAAGTCACAATAGATCCATTATCGATTAGTGTACGTATTGGGTAATGTACCATTCGTAGAGTGCATGTTGATGATGGTGCGGCAACAAACGTAGTTCTATACTCCGTCATCGACAAACTAGGCATGGAAGATGAGATCATGCCAACAGAAACCACGTGTTTAAAATCTTTCAATGGATCATGTGTCACAATTAAGGGCACAATCAACTTAGCCTTTTTGGCAGGAGAACAATTCCCCACCAGCGCGGAATTCACTATCATAGAAGAGATGCCTAGTTTCAACATGATTCTTGGTAGACCTTGGCTAGCACAACAACAAGCCATTTCCTCACCGATACATCAAGAAATCCTCCTTCCATACGAAGGTGGACAAGTCATTATACATGGTGACAACACTCCCTTTCAAGTTGACCACAACATAGACATGTCATAGGTCTTGAAAGAGGAGCCTCTTGAAGCAACACCCACAACAACAAACACAACACCTAGAGCTAAAACGCCCGAACGAGGGGTAAAAACTGAAAGCCTCCCAGAGCAAACTAGCATGCCTCCTAGACAATGTCTGACTGAGAAACAACCGCATAATCAAGACTCCCCTATGGCCAAAGACACGTCTGATCTTCACCCACTCTTCACCTTTGTTCGTTGTGCATACGTCACCTTAGTTTGTATTGTATTAGCTTACGCGTTCTCTCATGGCCCGAAAAGGCCTTAAACTAAACCATGGCCCTAAAAGGCCTTAAACTACCACTATTTCACATTATTTTCTATTTATTAGTGCATTTCAGTTCATGTTTTTTCTGCAGTTTCTATTTAATATTGTTTTCTCTAGTAGCTTTTGTTTACAGGATCATGTAGACGCACACGCATGCATCCACATAGAGCAGTCTTGGCATCATGACTTAAAACTGATACCACAGAATGTCCTGGCGTCATGACTGTAAATCAACACCACAGAGCTCTATCCAACATGATACTAAACTGTCACACTCATTCACCAGAGTCCACTAAGACTATAAACTAGCTTGCTGCTTCATAGTCCGCCACAACTATAAACTAGCATCATACCGTCCGCTACGATGATAAACTGGCAACGTCCAATGGGTTATGATGTAAAACTAACCCACGACAGTCTGCTAAGACTATAAACTAGCCAGATTATTTCTGGCACATTCATCTACTACTGTAATTCATGACATTTCTTCATCAATGCCTGCTGCATCATTCATCACACCAGCTTTGACAACACTATTGCTGCTCATTTTGTTTGCCTTAAGTTTCATATGGTGCCTCCATTTGCATCAGTCACATTCATGCTTGAAGTGTTCGCTAACTCATTCACTTGTGGTTTTCTTATCTTCTTGGAGTTGTGTTTGCAGGATGACACCCAGTGGTGCTCATACACGGATACACTTTATCACAATGACAAGGTGTCATATTGTTTCTAACGCACGCAACTAGGTTAATCAATCTGTTCAAAAGTACATTCCCCATTCCTAATACATTCTCCATTTCCCCAACACTCTTATTGCCTTTCCTACTTGGTTACAATTCCCAGATACACCCAATACACCCCAAAACTTTGAGCACACTGTTACATGCTTTGACACTCTCAAGCACTTGCAACAAATAATATGGCACATGAGCATGAGTGAAATATTGAAAGAAAGCTCTTTCCAAAAACAAAGAGACAAAAAAACATAAACAGAAAAAAAAGAGAGACAAAAAAGAACAAAAAAAATGAAAAAGAACAACAAAAAAGAGAAAAAAAAGCAAAGAAAAAGAAAAGAGCAAAGAGCAAAATGAACCACAAGACCCTTGGCACTTCCCACAAGCCCCAGGCGGGAAGGCAGTTATCTTGGAAACAAATACTCATGTCTCAAAAGCTCAAGTAACATCTCATTGCATAGCTTTGGCTCTCTGCCAACAGGTCCTCTTTAACAACAAACAAGGGGCTTGTTCCTCCAAAGAATGCAACCCACCATCACGTGGCCAACAACTCCTCTTAAATACTAAACAAGAGTCTTGTTCCGCCAAAGGATGCACATCTCATGTCTTGATTCTGAGTCTGCTAAACAATGCCTATTGACAAGGATAGCATGACCTGTATACACACCAGAGCATCCCATTTACCATGCACAATCCCTTGATCAGGTAACAATCCCCACAATTTTCATTTCCCTATCCAACTACAAACTTCATTTCCCCAATCCCATGTACTACTGAACACGGTGCGATGATATCTGGCCAAGTGTTGAAGAACAATGCTACTAAGTTGACTGTGGTATTTTGTACTTCTCTATCGATGCTTCTCGGGTTGATTCCTCCAAGCATCAACAAAGAGGGGCCAATGAAACACCACAAAAATTTCGACCCAGCACTTTCAAACAAGAATCAAGCTAAGTCATGATACTTCCCAGCATGACCGAAACTTGTGAACCTCAAAAATAGCATCAAATAGAGCATATTTGAATAAGAGAGAGTTCCTTGGGACCCATAGGTGACTACATCAACATCCGGCATCAGGAATTTCAAGTTTTGGGTTCAAAATACTTGGTTTTGACCAAGTATACTCTGGGCACACCTTGGTGTACGCTGGCCAACGTATAGCCCAGCGTACAACAACTTTTGGGCCCCAAGAATGAGTCAAAACATGCCATAACTGAGCATTTGGACCCCCTAGGACCTTCCCCAAGGTCCCTAGTAGCTCTCAAGCACTTGAAAATCAAATTTTGGGCTCAAAATGATGGTCTTTCATTCCTCTAAGCTCAGCGTACAGCAACTTTCGGGCCCCAAAAATGAGTCAAAACATGCTAGAACAGAGTGTCTGAAACCCCCAGGACCTTTCCCAAGGTTCCCAGTAGCTCTCAGGTACTCAAAAATCAATTTTTGACCTTAAAATGAAGCATTTGCATGTGTGTACGCTGGGTACATTTTTGGTGTACGCTGGCATGCATGTACGCTGGCATGCTATACGCTGGCATCCTGTACACTAGCATGTTGTACGCTAGCATCCTGTATGCTGGCATGCATGTACGCTAGCATCCTGTACGCTGGCATGCTATACGTTGGCATTCTGTACGCTGGCATGTTGTACACTGGCATCCATGTATGCTGGCATGCTGTATGCTAGCATCCTATACACTGGCATGCATGTACGCTCTATACGCTGGCATCCTGTACACTGACGCTGGCATCCTGTACACTAGCATGTTGTACGCTAGCATCCTGTATGCTGGCATGCATGTACGCTGGCATCTTGTATGCTAGCATCCTGTATGCTGGCATGCATGTACGCTAGCATCCTGTACGCTGGCATGCTATACGTTGGCATTCTGTACGCTGGCATGTTGTACACTGGCATCTTGTACGCTGGCATCCATGTACGCTAGCATGCTGTACGTTGGCATGCTGTACACTGGCATCCATGTACGCTGGCATGATGTATGCTGGAATCCTGTATGCTGGCATCCATGTACGTTGGCATGCTGTATGCTAGCATCCTGTACGCTGGCATGCATGTACGCTGGCATGCTATACGCTGGCATCCTGTACACTGGCATGCATGTACGCTAGCATCCTATCCACTAGCATGTTATACGTTGGCATCCTATACGCTGGCATGTTGTACGCTGGCATCTTGTACACTGGCATGCTATACGATGGCATCCTGTACGCTTGCATCCATGTACGCTGGCATGTTGTACACTGGCATCCATGTATGCTGGCATGCTGTATGCTAGCATCCTATACACTGGCATGCATGTACGCTGGCATCCTGTACACTAGCATCCTGTACGATGTACAGTTGTAACATATCCTACACTCAGTCAACGCACCACTTGTCTCCTGATCCGAATTTTTCTCACCTTACAGCCACTCATCCCCTTTTAGACCCAAGTCTAATGTCGAAACCTGTATAAAAACTCCAATTTTTGACTAGATCCAGGTTGGAAAATGGCATGCATCTTGGCAAAAAATCAGGGCAGACCACACTAAGAAAATTGAGAAACCTGCATCTTATACGCTGGACCTAAACCCTGCACGCTGAACATACAGTCTTTACGCTGTGCCTGCATTTCAAAACAGCACACCATCATCCCTCTGCATCCACCGGGGCTGTTCGTTCGCCTTGTGTCAGATCCACAACTGCGTCTAGACCGCTGCATTGTAATTTTCATTATGCAATAATATTTCTGCATTTTTTGCCAAGATTTGTTACAATTTTTGTTCGTTCTTGTGCGCTTACTGTTTACATTCTTGTACATTTACGCTCAGTTTTACATTTGTTACGTCGTTTACATATAACCCAGCATATAGAATATAGGTGTACGTTCGGGGAAATCCTTGTCTGATCCACGTGTGAACCACCCAAGGTACTCTGCCTTCGTTAATTCCAACTTGCCCTCAAGCGAAGGTAGGGTCTTCTGTGCTTGTCTAGGGATCTCTTGGTCTCTGTTTCATTCCAGCCCCGAACCGACGATTTCGGACAGTACACTTGGTAGTTTCCAAGCTTGAGAAAGATTCAAAGGCTTGAAAAGTATGTGGCTTCAAGAAGATTCAATTCTTTTTGTACCTCTCTACTTGCTTGAGTACAGGTGTGTTTTCATGAATTTCTTACCAGTCTGTGTCAACCAATAACAAGAAGTTGAATTATTCTTTGCATGGTGTGGTTTCCATCCAATATATATATATGATGATGATGATCAGAATTGAAACATCCCTTAGATAAAATAAATGGGCTACAAGCATTGGTTATGGAACTAGAAAGATATTTTACCCATGCTTAAAGGTCCCCTCTAACTAACGTCCTTTCTTAGTTCTTGCTTCTCTTTTCTTCTCAAATAAGGAATAAGGGTTATCCATGAAAGAATTCTTGTGTCTCGAAGGGGTGGATTGGTCCTAGAGTGGCAATGCAAAGTCACTGAAAGTGGTTGGTTTTGGTTTAGACTAAGGTTAGAATTTATTGGATCATTTAACCATAAATTCCACAAGGGACTTCATGTGACCATGATTGGGACATCCATTCCATTCTCTATAACATCCATCAATACTCTTCATAACTCACCTCACTACTCGTTTTCATGTTTTTGTTTCATGTCTTAGTTTGATGTGCTAAAATTCCTAAATAGATTCTCTGGGTTTGTTCCTTAACTTTTTGTAATCATCAATCAACTATGGGACCCATGGACTCCTTTAGTTGAGGCTATGTAATGGAAAATGAGCATGTGCTACTATGGGGAGGACCCACTTGCATATCTCGTGGTTTGGTTAGTTAAATACCTTACCCTTAGATATTACCACAATCAAATCTTTCGTGCACCCCATCGTGCATCCAACTATGTGCTTCTTAAAGCATTCTTCTTCATAAAATCTAGTTCTCAAATTATTTGTCAATTTTCTAAATTTTCAAACCCTCTTCTAATATTTTCATCATGTTCTTAGCTTTTTGGGATTTCATTTGATCCCAATTTTCTTCCAAAGCTCATTATATTTTTCAAATTTTAACAAAGTTAATAGTGGTCAATAGCTGCATCAATTGGGCTTATCAACGTAGCCCAAAAAATCTATAAATACTACCCAAAAGTTTGAAATTTTTTGTCATTTTCTTTAAAATAAGAGGGGATTTTTTACAATTTTTCAAAGCCCAAATCCTTCCAAAGCCCATAACTTTCATATCATTTGTCCAAATCACTTCATTCTTTAATCCTATAGTTATTGGAGGTAAGCTTTTAATCATGGTGGCCACAAACCTTAATGTTTTTGATGAAAATTTTTCTAACTCCCCCAAAGGGTTAATAAATAAAATAATATTAAACCATCAATTTTTGAGAGTCTAATCCTTCCAACAAGTCTAGTAAACCTAAAATTATTTATTAATATTAAAATAATAATAAAATAATCAACCAAGTCATGATCACAACTTAGCCAAGTGGAACTACCTCAAGAGATAAGGTATTCCCAATGTTTGAAAGTTACACTTTAAGTGCTAATCCTTGGTCATGTTGTGATTATAGATGGCACCTAGACCAAAATGCCTACAAGAAGAAGGACCATCACAACCAAAGGACAAATGATATAGAACTAGAAGCCTAGCAACAAGTAGCAGAAAGTCATGTAATGTGACTCTTTAGGAGGAACTTGAAGTGGAATTTGTTTGACAAATTCCTGAAGAAGAGGCTGTGATTGAACAATTCCAAAGAGGAGAGGCACCAAGGCCCATATTAAGACTTGAGGTCACATTGACACAAGCCTACCTAGATACGATCAAGCCTCGTGATGTCTAATGCTTAGTTCTTTAAGAATTGAACTTTGGACCATTCTTGGAACATGCTCCACTAGAAGCTAAGATGTAATTGCAAAGGTCTCCCATGTGGTCAATCATCACTACTAGTGGGGATTGGTATATTAGAGAGACATATCTCTTCTAGAATAGCAAAAAGGTAGGAGCTACTATGAGACAAAAGGACATTTAGGTGTCTTACTTGGTAGAAGTGATTATTCAAGCTCTTGGCTTGCCTGATTTTGGCACCCATTTGGCAGAAATCTCAATGCAAGAAAATCTTGAGGCAAAAAGGGAGTGGAGCCAGTGGCGTTATGGGGTTGACCATAAGGAGTTTGGTGCACTAACGTTGATAGAGCATATATACTTCAAGATAGTGGCCTATCACCTCAATCTGATGGTGAGGCCTAGCAAGGTAACAACCTTTTCCACTTGTGCCTATGTTGCTCTAAGTAGAAAATTTCCTATTAACCTTCGACAACTAATCTATCTAGAGATAGAGAAATGCTAAAAAGAATGAACGTGGAAGGAAAACCTTGCTATTTCCATGCCTTTTCAAAAAACTTTATAAAAGGGCAGGGATAGTCCGTTATGCCAATGATACAATTAGGCATACTCCCATTAGCTCTTAGTTTGAGATGAGGAGGATAAGATCCCTATCATGTTAAAAGAAGAGGAGCTATAGCCACCAACTCCACCACCCACTTAGGAAACAGTGCTAGAGGCCCATGTATCCATTGAGCACCTATGCAAAATTTGAGAGTAGTTCTTGCATGAGTGGGGGTAACAAGTAAGAACAAGTGATGGGGATCCATCTATGTACCATCCTGCAATGACTCACTTCAGCAATGTGGCTTAAATGATCAACTAGATGGTAGGAGGTGGGCCAATATTCTCAACCCAAAGAACATATTTTCCCATGAGATCAAATCCTAGTGCCCAAGAGGTGATAGTGTCTCTCTCACAACAATACGAATTCCCTAAAATCTCTATGAATGTTGCTACATTTTTGATGCACTTGGAGGAGGGTAAAGGGACAATTGTATTAGTGATGTAACACCAAGGGTAGGAGATAGTAGTAGAAGTGGTTGTTGATGGAATTTTTGAAGCATTGAATGCACTTGCGGTGGTTGTACTATACATTTCTACACTTAGAGATGTGCAGATGTCTACTGAAATTGTTAGCAGAAGACTAAGTGTGGCCCAACACGAAGAGTTGCTAGACTGACTAGTGGGAACTAGGCAACTAATTCTAGATATCTTTGATTTTCTAGATAATGTCATCATAACCCAATCAAAGCTACTTTCCAAAGAGCAAATGCATCATTTTTGAAGGGAAACTCAAAATGACTCAAGCACAAAAATAATGCTTGGCCATGAAGGTTGTTGAATTTAGAGCCCATCCTTCTGATCCCACACTCCTCAACCCTACACTAATAAGAGATGAAGGTTTTCAACAATCTTTAAGATAAACTCAAATAGGTTGAGGTGGGGATGGTGACGATCATCTTTGACTAGTTTGTGGCCAAGGCCAAAATAGATTCAATTCAGAAGGACTTGGTCTAGACATGCTTGGAGAATGAGATGTTGATCATAGAAAATCATCACCTATGGAATGTTGATATGTAGAAAGTAAAAATGTAGGAATTAATCCATCAATAGCAAGAGTAGTAAGCCAGGGTGAACATTAAGCTTAATGAAGCACCCAAAATTTCCAAGGCATTCTTGCTTCACCAAGCCCTGGCAATTTAGGCAACATCACGGATATTCTTCAGGAGATGGACACTTTGAAATTTTGACTTTCTAGTTCAGAAAGTTTTCTACTCCTAGTGTCAATAGGCTCAATGGATTCTCCAGCCTACACACTTGAGTAGTGCATCCAGCTGACAGCCTACTTAGAAGTAATGCATGGAGTTATCAGCAGTGTTCAAGATGCACAAAACAGTTCAGGAAGTTGTCTACTCAAATCATTTGCTACTCTATGCTATGTAGCGTAGCAAGCTTTAGAATACAGTGTAGAACAAAGTGCTACGTTACGCGGCGTAGCACAGTGTAGCAAAGGTCAGACAATCAGTTCCTTCGCCTGACACCAGGTCCTTCAGCAATGGCTCATTCCATGAAAAAGTGGAAAATTTGGCGAAAAGCAAGCCATGTTGGCTGCTATGCTATGCTATGCTACATAGCATATCATAGCATAGAAACTCTGCAAAAATAACGAAGGACATCTGAAAGTGTAGGATCACCAAGTTCAAAAGTTTCGCATTGCAAAGAGAAAAAGTTCCAGATTGTCAGCATTTCCTAGATTAAGGTAGGTTTCTACACTATGCTACGCTGCATAGCATAGCATAGTATATCAACTATGAAAAATTAGTCAGAACACTTCAAAGGCTTCCAGCACATGCAACAGGCCCCGATGCAAGTTTCTTCCTTGAACTGGTTACTATGCTACACTATGCTTCATAGCGTAGCAAGATGTTACACTACACCAACATGCTACGCTGTAGAATGTAGTACGATGTAGCAAGTAGCTATGCTACATTAGTGCACCTCCTTGCACAACAAGCTACTACACTATGCTCACATGCTATGCTACAAAGCATGGCACAGTGTAGCAGGCAGCTACGCTCCATCAATGCACCTCACCTATTTACATCGCTGGCACATATCTCCAAGTTCTAATAGTGTAATTACAGTATGGCAGGCTTGTCAATTAGCTTTATAGTTCCATGTAGGATGGACATGTCAACATGGATCCAAGACATGTGGCATCCAAACCGCATCTTTCGCGTGCTCCTGGCCTTATAAATACCTCGATGAGTAATGCTCAAGGGGTTGGTTGGCAAGCAATTTGGTTGATTAGCAAACAAAACTGGTTGGCAAGTTAGCAAAAATTTGAGCAAGCAAGTTAGCACTTTTGCAAGTTGGCAAACTGACGATCTTGACGATTGTAAACATTCCTCCTGTTGGGCATTCTGTTTTGCACCTTCCCATTACCTTTGTATGATTTCTCATTGTCAACCCCCTAAGTTTGCATTCAAGCACCCAGTTGACTTGCTTTGAACGTTTTGGTTACTTTTGGGTTCTTTGTGCTTCCCAGTGTCCCACAACCAATTGTATCCACTTTGACATAGTAAAGCCATAGCTTTGAGAGCAATGCATTTTCTTAACTACATTTTACTTTGCTTTTCTGCTTTTCATTGCACTTTACATTGTTTTCCGCTTTCTTGCATTAAAATTTTATTATTTTAAATTATAAGTATTTCTTTTGAATCACCTGTTTGCAAAAGGTTATAGTAACACCGATTAAGTCACTGTCTGATCGACCAGACCATTCATGGTGCCCCATTTCTGTTTTATCCAACATAGCCCTTGCGCTGATCTAGGGTTAAAACTGTCACAACCGACGACCTCTGGTGTTTTCCAACCACCGACATTTTCAGTCACTACAGTTTTCTAGCGTTAGAAGGAGGGCCTTTTGGTGCCCTTTCTATGTTTTACGGTATTCCTGTAAGCATTCTGTACCCTAATACGCACTAGCATAATCTTGACACCTAGTTGTGATTGTTTATGCATCGTGCAGTGTAGATCGATCACTCTGACAGTTATTCTGGAACCCTGCAGGACATAAAGCCTCCGATTGCCAATTGACTCTTTTGTCTTACAATAGTCTTCCATGTGTTTTATACCCTATCACACACTAGCATAAACATGACAGCCTTATGCAGTTGTTTACGCATCATGTGGTATGGGTCGGTCGCTCTGGCGATTCCTTTGGAATCCAGCAAGACATAAAGCCTTTTGATTGCTTTCTGATTTCGTTGTTTTTCTTGTTCACAAAATTAGCTAGCTTCGTGAAAATGACTTCCCCAAGCATTGCTGCTAACACCTGTAACCTCAAGGTTCCCTTCACAGTTCAAGGCATCACAGGTGCCAAACAACCACTTAGCCCAGTGCTGCGGCCACGTCAATCCCTCAGGATCCAAAACCGGGGACCTGAGGGTTTAGCCCAACAACACGGGCATTATAACTTTATCTATGCAAAGGTGCAGGCAAACTTGCCCTTGGATGTGCAAGAACTCAAAGAAAAACATAGCTTCGAGTTCGTTTATTGTAATGGGAAGGAATTTGTTCCCATTCTCAGTGATTCCATTCCTTTGACACAGACGAATCAATGGCTACTAGACCAACTAATCCAGTTGGCTAGGCTTAGGGAGCAGCAGGACATAGTGTCCAATCATGATGAGACCTTCCAGGATGGATAGGAGGAGCTCGATTCTCAATCCAATGGGGGAGGTCAAACAAACCCTGTTGTCGTCCCTCCTACCTAGTCTTCCTGGACCAACCTGTTTTCTATCACTACTCCCTTCGTGATTACACCTACACTTTTGCACCCCGTAATTACATCTGCAATGGGTAGCCATGTCATCTCCTTGGTGTATCAATGCCCCTATTCTCCTATTTCATTTTTAGCCACTATTCCTCTGCAAATCATTCATCAGTCCATTCCTGTAGTGCATCACATGCCAATCACGGCTACCCTACCACATGTTCACACCGTACCTACTTCATAGTCATACGCAACTTCCATTTCCATTCTTGCATTCACACCTATCCCACCATCAGTGGTAGGCCCAAGCCCATCCACATGGTGGACCCCATTCATTGCTTCCCCTACTATGCTACCATCACAGATGTCTCACCACGTTTCCCACCAAGCCTACCAAACCCCGCAAACAGTACAACTTGGCACGGGAATATGGTATTTTCCACCTCACACACAAGCTGCCCATTCCGTGGTGCAACCCATGACTGTTGCTTCAATAGTGCCACCTACTAGGTGGTGGATAGCGTAGCGACCACTATTCACAAGGGTCATCCCAATGGTACCACCGATGGATCATGCTGCTGCCCTTGTCACTCCACATATGGGAGTTGCCTCGGCAGTTCCCCAACCGTCTACATCATTGCAAGGTCTAGATCAAGTGTTCTAGCTTATCCAGACCCTTACTGAGGAAATAAAATACCTTAAGGCTGTCGAGTCTGACATGGTACAAGTCATGGACTTTTACTAGGATGACCCTATCAACCCTATGATCCCCGCACCAACGTTACCTCGATGGATGTCCCTCCCCCACTTCGCAAAATACAATTGGGAGGGAGATCCCAACACACATCTTATTACCTTTAGGTCTGAGTGTCTTCTATTATAATAATGGCTGCACACTATTATCCACGTCTTTGCCATGTCTCTAAACAGAAAGGCCTTGGACTAGTACCATGCCCTACCATGCTCCTCCATATCAACCCTAGAGGAGCTTCTGACCCAGTTCATGACTGGCTTCAAGTATAACTTGAAGCTAGAAATCACGCTAGATCAGCTGATGAGTGTGAAGCAAGTTCCTTTGGAACTAGTCTAGAAGTTCATCCAGCATTGGAGCGCAACCCTTAATGAAATCCGCGAGCCCATCACAGAGGCCCACTTATTGGTCATCTTTAAGGGTGTATTGAATGACTTCATCAAGTCTAAGTTGTACTACCTTGCTCCCCGCACTCTTAGTCAGGCCTTTGCCTAGACTAAGAGCATACAGGATGCGATTGAGGCAAGCAAAGACCCGACCTATATTGGTTACAAAAACACCTTCACAAGCAAGGACAAGGGTAAGGCTACAAAAACCACGGTGGCTGTTGTGGAAAATGAGGGCAAACCCAAACCTAATAACAATGGTAACAAGAATAACAAAAACCCGGCCGCATTAACAGCTAACCCCACGCCCAGGCAGGGAAATGCACCACTACCTTTCGCACTCGCACCAAAGACACCTATGCCCCCAAAACCAAACTTTGAGCGTAAAGACTACTCAAAGTATACCCCACTACCTATCAAGCCTTCAGATATTTTGAAGCAGCTACTGGCAGCAGGGTACATTCAACACAAGCGGATGTTAGAGAAGGGAGTCAGGAAACATCAGCGCTACTACGAGCTCCTTAGGAACCCCTCTTTGGCCCTACCCAATGAACCCCTAGTCACTAAAGGTTTCAAGCTGGATCAATTTTGTGACTACCACCAACAGTGTGGTCACAACACAGATTACTATCTAGCATTGAAGGATGACATCCAGAGGATGATTGATCAGGGGAAGTTGGTGCTAGAAAAAAGTAACCTAGTACGCCCCAAAAATCAATCTCTGCATGTCTACACTGACCCCCTCAATGCCAACAACATCGATTATGTCATCAACACCATCGGCATTGACAGTAACCTTAGACTACCCTAGCAACCATTTGTAGTCCATGTGCCTCAGCGTAGCACATTAGCACCACTAACAGCTGATCAAAGTCCACAGCAGCCATTTGTCCTGAGAGCCCCTCCCAGGGTGTTCGCCCCTACACCATCTGTTAACAAAACCATGCCACCTCACTTGTTAACACCATTAGCTCCATTTTTCATCAGGGGGCCAACTCCTTCAATATTCCACCCTGCATAAGATAGCTACATAGCCTTCTCGTCCTAAAAAATGAAAAGTGTGTTTCATAGGTGAGACGTCGAGGGAAGATACTGCCCTAGGTGCTTCCAAGCCTATGTCTTCACCCCCTACATCTACGCCCTTATCACCAAAGAGGGATGTTTCTATGACCACATAGTCTACGCCGCCTCACCAAAAAGGGTCTGAACATAGACACAAAATTGTCTCTCTGGAAATTCATCTTCTGGGACAAACGGAAGAGGAGAAGGGCAGTAAATAGGAAAGTGGCCAGGACCTCCTAGATGCTCTCACGTAGGTCAAACAAGATCTAAAATAAAAGAATACTACCCTAAGCTTGTATGACCTAATCATGACATCTACCGCACATCGTGAAGCTTTGGTTCGCATGTTAACGGTGATTCTAGTCGACAAGGACATGCCAGCAGAGGAGGAAGTGATTCACTCGGTTATGCTTCCCTCTGTGCCTACAGAGCCAAAGCCATCCCAACTGACTTTTTACGACAGTTCCATTAGGGAAGACTCCTAAAGGGGTCAGGTGACTATAACACCTCTATTCATCATAATTTGGATCGGCCAACATAGGATCCAAAGGGTACATGTTGATGATGGGGCCACCACTAATGTCATCCCCTTTCCTATTGTGAAGAAGCTAGGTTTGGTCAACCAGATCAGACCCACAACAACGTCATGCTTGAAGTCATTCAATGGGGCACGAGTCATGGTGAAAGGCAAGGTCCATATAGACTTCGTGGCAGGAGACCAGTTCCCAACAAACACAACATTCATCATGGTCAAAGAGATGCCTAGGTTTAACCTGATCTTGTGAAGGTCATGGTTAGCACAACTTAGGGCTATCTCTTCGCCCATTCACTAGGAGATCGACCTACCATACACAGGCAGGGAGGTGGTAATCCATGGCGATGAGACAATGACATAAGCTATCAATAATGTAGACATGGAACAGGGCTCAGAGGTCATAACCTCTGAGAATGAAGTGCCTATTGCAGCACACACTAACCATCTAGCAAAAGAATTAGCTTGGAAAGCTAGTTCNTGCAGCACACACTAACCATCTAGCAAAAGAATTAGCTTGGAAAGCTAGTTCCCAAAATGAAAATGTGTGGGCTGAGTTGCCCTTCCAAGCGAAGGGTAATGATATAGACAAAGACCTTGGCAAGGTGCCTCAGCCTTATGCCTCGCTCAACCCATGATGGGTCAAGAAGTAGCTATGCATAGCATAGCAACCCCACTGCTTCACACCCACTCACCATCCTTTGTACATTTACCACCTTTTTGTTTTGTCCCCACCATCTACGTTAGTTACTAGTTAGCCATATTTTAAATCATTAGTCGATCATCCCTTTAACACGTGATGGCCCGAAATGGCCTAAAACTATGTTACGCTATGGCCCGAAAAGGCCTAAAACTACGTTACGCTATGGCCCAAAAAGGCCTAAAACTACATTACGCTATTGTTGGAAATGACCTAAAACTAGCGATGGCTCGTAATGGCCTAAAACTAGTCCAGGGGTCGAAAATGGCCTAAAACTAGCAGGGGCCCAAAATGGCCTAAAACTAAAACATTAAAAACAAAACTTTTACATGCAATTCATCACTTAGACAATGCATAAGTTAGCGTAGAACCAATTTCTGTTTCGAAAATTCCTCTTTTCATTCAAACTTTTGTCTTTTAAACAATGTTTACAAAAATTTCACAAAATCCAAAAATCCAAAATTTCAAAAAAAATCCATGCTGTCATGGGTTCCCCACACCCATGTCATCTTCTTCACTATCATTTGCCTCTGCATCGCCCCCTTTCGCATCACCTCTTGCTATGTTGTCCTCTGCCGTGCTTTCATTCCTACCCTCTGCAGGCCCTACGCCCTCATCTAGAACCTACATAGTAGAAATGAAGTAGTTAGTTAGGGTAACATATGCAAGTTACAATAAAGTACAAGCACTAACATAGAAGAAAGTGATGGACCTGAGATGGTCCTGCGTATGTCTCAAAAGGTATCCAATTTAAACTAAGCCTGGGGTGGTACCAGACCTCCTCTTCCGTGATATTCGCCCAATTCCTAATGCTAGGTTTAGCGTCTGCGGCAACATTCTCCTTTTCGATAGTTGTCCATCTTGGTGGTCCTGAAGAAAAGGAGGTGGTAGTGGTCTCACCTATGGGAAGGTCTACTTCCCGTTCAGGAGATTTCATGACCTTTACTTGATGCATGAACTTATTGTAGGCCTCAGAAGCACTAATGGCATCTACAAATGCCTTATAGGTAAACTCTTCCACATAAGCGTCCCTGTATAGTTTATGATAGGTGGCACGTTCTAGTTTATACATGTTTTTATGATTTTTCTGGGACTACCCCCATTCATAAACCCTTGCGCTATAATCTTTCCAATCCTGACTCTTCTAGGTCAACAAGTCCATTTACATTCATTGTTCTATGATTTCTCGAGTGGCTTCATTATTCAGTCACACGACTATCCAATACCTGGCATAATCTATCACAGTCATGCACCAGTTTTCATCATTAGTATCATAGAATATGAGAAATTCGTTCCTCAATTTGAGGTCTTCCACCTTGGCACTCAGGTTGGCCTTCTCTTTCTCAGCCTTCTAGACCCGTTTCCACAAATCTTCGTTGACACACCTACACTCCCACAAGGAGCATGCTGAGTGCAAAGTGCATTTGTTGGCTTCATCATATGTGTGACGAGGCACCTCGGCCACTTCAGGTGGGAATGTAGGCATGACACCAACTTTCAAAGCTCATGATGGATCCCATTTGAGTCAAGAGGCTATCAGAACACAAAGAGCACATAAGTCACATTAGGGTAGTAAGGTTAGAAAATTCAAGAACTCTAGCGTAGCAACATGAGAGCACCTAGCACAACTACTTACCTACTTCATGATCGACCTGTTGAAGATAGCTGATCATGTCATAGATGACCCCTTGCATGAATGTAAACTTATTAGGGGTCTTGGCCCATGGTTCCAAATGAATCAAAGAGGGCCCTGCAGCATGAACATTGTTGTATGTCATGCAATTAAATGTGTTAGCAATGATTAAGGTGAACTATGATGCGACTGTGGATAAAGCAACTCACCAACATCTAACTGCAATTACCCTCCTTTTTGACTCGAAACAACGATAGCAACTTAAGCATTTCTGTGCTCCCCTGATGCTGAATCGCATTTAGCAAGGGGATCTCTAGCAGAAGTCCCTTCCAAGTTGATGTGGATTTCTTTCTTATTTTTTGGCACCTTTCCTTTTGAGGCACTAGCATTCTTTCCATCAACAGGAGACTCTTCTTCGTCTCCAAAAATCTCCTCCATGCCAATAGGAGGATTTTTCCTAATAACAAGAGCCCCTTCCTTGTTGGCAGGAGCTCTTTCTCCCTTGACCAGGGCCCTTTCCTCTTAGATTAGGGCCTCTGCATCTTTATTTGTCACCCCCGTCATGGAGGCCGATACCTCTTCGTCACCTTCTTCTTCTTCCTCTTCTTCCTCTGGTAGCCAAAAAACATGTTTGCATTAGCTCAAAATAGGTTATCTTAAAGTAGGTGCTATGCTATGCTACACTATCTAGCGTAACATAGCGTAGTAGGCATTAACAAAGTAGGCTAAGAAATAAGCATAAACAAAAGCGTTTACCAATGGGGGGTTGCATCCTCTATAGTTTAAAACGTAGTCTCCGCCCCTCCTCTTCTTCAGTGTGGAGGGTTTCCTCAACTGAAGGAGGCCTCTTTCTTTGCAACTTAGTGGCTACCATTTCGGCAATGAGACGTTTCCCCTATGATACACTACCGGCAGCAGTAGGGGATGCCTCTCCTACGCTGTCTTGGCCATGAAAGTTGTGGGCCACCCGATCCTTAGTCTTCACAAAGAACTACTTCCAAATCACTTCTGCGGGATCTTGGGCTAGGGTGGTCCGAAGGATCTGGCAAATCCATGGTTTGAAAATTTAGTTGCGATTCTGCATTACCCAAGCCCCATTCTCGTGGACTACCAAAAACTCTGCGAAACATCACAAACAAGGTATGTAAAAGGATCTTACACAAAGACTTGGTCCAATTGTAGCGAGCCCCCTCTTCCATGACCTCACACATTATCCAGGCTTGCTCAATCCCAAGGATCTTCCCCTGGAAAAGTAGCTGGGGGAAAGCACAAGCATGGAAGATGGGATAAACTTCTCTGGCCAGTATCACCTTGACCTTTTCCATAGGGATCCCCTTTTGCTCTTTGGCAACCCCTATCCACACCTCGATGTCTTTCTTCTAAAGGTTTAGCTCCTTCTTGATCTTTGACCCTATGAGGATGCCATTAGCAGGGACATCAAAAAGATCTACGAATAGCTAGTCATTGACTTCAATGACCACTCACACACCGTGTACGCATGCAGAAGTGGTCTGCCTTGTCAAAGAAGGAGTCTGCTAGGCTAAACATCTTAGTGATAGGGATGCTTGGATTTAGGGCCAGGAATAGATTCATGAGCCCAACATCTTGCAGATTCCTGACCAGGGAATCTGAGGCCTTACTACATATCCAATGCTGGCTCGCATCTACTTCTCCGTACTTGAAGTAGATGTTTGTCTCCTGGCTCCCGGTAGTTATCACCATCACCTCCTAAGATTTCTTTGTCCCTATAGTAGTGTGCACAAAAGTAGTTAGCATAAAAACATAAAAAATACAAAAAATGGATAAGACACTCAAGCATGAAGCAACTACTATTTAGCTTACCAAGCTTATACGGCAATGGTAATGGCAGAAGGGGGACCAAGACATCTTCAACTATGATTGATTTAAAGGGTGCCCATCCCTCATCCAACCAATCGAACTCCTTGAATATGTTGTAGAGGTTGGGATATCAATTTGGATAGGTTTGGTACTCACCCCTACATTGACCTGTCACACCTGCATGTATATTCTTAGCAGAAGAGAATTCCTACAGGGCCATTTGTGCTATGGTCAATGCATCCCCATCATCGTGAAGCCATTTTTCATTGATATAAAACCTGGTAGCAAGAACACGTCGTTAACACTTGGCCAGCATAGTGAATATTACATAGCATAGCAAAAAGTGGCACAAAACTCACCTGCTAGCATAGTAAATGGTTCCTGGTGGGTTTTGGAAGCACATTCCCATATGACGTGCAACAACCAATGTGTTGTAATGATGGTAGCACTTGTACTCAGGCATCTCCCAGATCCAAGCCAAACACCTCAATTTTTTGGAGCACTAACTAGATCCTTCTCCCTACCTACTACTGATTTCCCTATCCATCAGATACCTCAGAATACCCAGGTTTCCCCTAGGCAATAGGGTTTCTATTATGGCAACCGCTACCTCCTTCGATAGGTGTGACCAAACGATCACACTGAAGTGTTAGAGGAGGAATTGTAGGAACTCCTGTGCTCCTTCCCTAAACCAGACCCCTTGATCCCCCACACGTGTGTGGGGAGGAGGAACATGGGCCACTGGTCTATTCACGTAGCACAAGACCCCTACAATTTCTAGGACAATTAGTATTGGCCTTAGCGCTACCCTGCATAACACAACAGCAAGTGTTAGCATCATGTCTGAGTGTGATACACACATAGTGTAGCAAGAATTAGCATTTTAGAAAATAGTGTAGTAGCAATCCCCTTCCTGCATATAGCGTAGTGACACATGAAAGCAATAGCGTAGCAAAAATAGCCTAGCGTAGCAACAAAGTGATTAACCCTAGCAAAGAGATTGGCACTACACCCTGCCAAAACATGTGTTACGCTATCACATCACGCACAGCCAAACCCTCCTAAGGATCCTATACTATTCCATTCAAAAGCCAAGTAGCTTAAACCATCCAAGCCTCTGTGGTAATGACATCCATAGCGATGGAAGTTTAAGCGACCTTGCATGCAACTTTATCATAGTTTTTGTACATCCACTATGGCCAAAATGGCAAGAGCGACAGTGTAAAGGCCACAACAATGACAACACCATGATAGAAAACATAGACAGCTAAAGCTAAATCGCAAAAAAAAAGCAAGAAAAATAAAAATAAAAATAGAAGCACGAGGAAATAAAAGAAGCATAGAAGCCTACTAGGTCAACGATGTCTCCTTTTGCACTATGACGCATGCTTGTGTCACATGCCCTAGGGTTTCCTTCACCTCATCAACCTTAGCAAGCACCAAGTGTGTGAGTTCTTTCTTGGGAGCCATCATCCTGCTTACTAACTCTTTCTCGTTGCTATGTCAAAATCCCCTTACTTTCAGCTGAGACAATCGCTCTGCGATCTGAAATTACCCTGTGCTCTGAATGTGAGCTCTGCACTGTTATGGTGAAAATAACGAGCTTACCAGAGGTTAACCCCCATTTATAGCCGTAATGGTAAAAAGGGAAAACTTGCCATTCTCTCTCTCCATTTAATGCAGGGTATGTCGTGCAACGTAGCATGCTTGCCATGACATCGTAACACTATTGTCATTAAAACAGTCGAGTTTGGGTGAAAGATCTTGACACACTTCAAGCTAACCGTTTGCTTTCCTAAAAATAAAAATTATACATATATTCAATTTCAGCAGTCCGAAAAGACCTTAAACTAGCAATCCCAGTGTAGTTGTAACTCTTGCGGTCTGAAAAGACCTTAAACTAGCACTACTAGAGTAGAGATTCACTTTAGTTAGCGGTCCAAAAAGGCCTTAAACTACCAGTTTCGACCTTCTATGCGTTCGTAGTCCACAATGACATTAAACTAGCAGTTTTACATTTTTGCATCGGTGGTTTTGCATTTTTTAGAAATTTAAGTTTTTGCATTGGAAATTTTACATTTCTTTTAGTAGTTTTGCATTTTCACATTGGCAGTTTGCATTTTTTAGTAGTTTTGCATTTTTATGCCTTAGCGGTTCGCCATGACCTTAAACTGGTGAATTTTTAATCTTATATCATACCTTACTAGTTACATCTCATTGTTGTTTTGCAAATTTTCACTATACATGATTACTACTAACAGGTGCCTCTTAACCAGACTTTCATCTCATTTTGGCAAGTTTGAGCAAAAATGGAAATCCATCATGATCTCTCTTCACTGTTAGCTTTAGCAAGTCCACATGGCAAGCTCGCAAGATAGCTGAACCTAGAACTAATAGACTCGGAATCACCTACAGTTAGCACCGTAGTGTCCTTAGAAACATCCCTAGACTGGCTTAAGCATTTGGTCCGAACTTTAGATTTAGAGGCTGAGGATGTAACTAAGGACCCTCTCATCGAGACGCCTATGACCACATCTAGGGGGAAGTAAAAATGTTAAAACTTAGTTCCCTCCTAGATTCAAAGATGCAAAAAGATGTAGCCAAGATTCTGCAAGACAACATTGAAGTCTTTGCATGGTCATATAATGATATGCCAGGTTTAGACTCGAAGCTGATATAGCACAACATCATCTTAGACCTACGCATGAAAGCAGTCAAGTAGAAGGCTTGTAAGGTTAAACCAGAAATTGCACTAGTCGTGCAGGATGAAATCACCAAGCTATACCAAGCTGGTTTCATCTAGGTAGTTGATTACTTGGAATGGGTGTCCAACATCATTGTAGTTTCTAAGAAAATAGGAGGAATATGGATCTGTATAGACTTTTGGGATCTGAACAAAGCAACGATCAAAGACGATTTACCACTTCCGAGCATTGATTAACTCATTGACACCATGGCTGGTCATGCTCTGTTATCCTTCATGAATGGTTTCTTCGGCTACAACCAAATTCACATTAACCTAGAGCATCAGTTAACAACGACCTTCATGACCCCATGGAGTACCTTTTGTTACAATATGATGCCTTTTGGACTCAAGAATACTGGAGCAACCTACCAGCAAGACATGGCTTACATCTTTAGCAACTACATCTTAGAAACGCTAAATGACTATGTGGATGATATAGCGGTCAAATCTAAGGAGGCCACCGATCATCCCCATGATCTAGGTGTAGTCCTCAAGTGTTGTCAAATGCATGACTTGCGCCTCAATCCTAAGAAGTATGTCTTCAAGGTGATAACTGGATGCATGTTAGGGTTTGTAGTATTGAAGGCCGAAATACGAGTGGACCTTGATAAAGTTAAGGCCATCATCAACCTAGTGCCTCCTGAAAACCTTAAAGAATTGCGTGGGTTACAAGGTAGGGTACAGTTCATCTGAAGGTTTATAGCAAAGTTAACCAACAAGTTACACCACATGCAACATCTTCTAAAGAAAGGGGTTAACTTTGAATGGACAACTCAATGCCAACAAGCCTTTGATGATATGAAGAAAGAGCTTTTGCACCTCCCAACTATTTACCCACCATAGAGGGATAAGCCTTTCTTCATCTACCTTACCACCTCCGACACATCTATCGCAGTGTTGTTATGTCAGAAACAAGATGACGGATCTGAGATAACAGTGTACTATCTGAGTCATGCATTAATAGTGTATGAAGCAAAGTACAACCAGGTGGAGAGGAATTGCCTTTCCTTAGTATTTGCATTAAAAAAGTGGAGGCATTACCTATTTCGTAGTAAAATTAACATTATTTGCAAGAGAAACATACTCCGAGCTATCACAAATAATCTGTATGAAAGAAGTAGGATAGTTCGATGGAAAGCAATAATCATGGAATTCAACTTGAACTATGTGAGCTACTCATCGACGAAGGGCCAAGCCATAGCAACCCAACTCACAGCCTCACCTGTCGTCAACCAGGTGATCATAGATCCTGAATTCCCATATGAGCATGTTAGCACTATCAACACTGTCCCATCGCATCTCAAAGCTACCTTACACTTCGATGGCACCTTGACCACATGAGGAGGTAGTGCAACTTTCGTCATTACGTTCCCCTGTGGGGAGATGCATCCTTTTGCTTATCGTTTCACATTCCCCTGCACAAACAATGTGGTAGAATATGAAGGGCTACTCAAAGGTCTCTTAACTACCCAAACACTATGCATACAACACCTGCCAATTCATAGAGATTCACAAATAGTTATGAAGCAAATCATTGAGGGCTATGCTTGTAAAGCCACACACTTGCAACCCTACTATGACCTAGCAAAAAGCCTACTTAAACAGTTTGCAACTATGGATGTGCAACATGTGCCATGCAACAAGAACACCATAGCAGATGCCTTAGCCACCCTAGCATTAAACATTCCACCACACTTGTTTGCAAGCTTTCCAACCTTGATTATCGAGTGCACTGAGCCTATCACTCAAGCTATACATGTAGCCTCTATCAATGCTGCGAATACCCAAGAGTGGTACACCAGCATTAAAGCCTACCTGCAAGATGGTGAACCCTCGAGCAGATTGACATCTACCCAAAGAGATGCGATCCATAACTATGCTTGGCAATATGTGCTCATGGGAGACAATGCCCTGTGCAAGCGCTCCTATGATGGGATATTGCTGACATGCGTGAATGAGGGGGAAGCGCAGAAGGTTTTTGATGAAGTACACAAAGGATTATGTGGTGGATACATAGCACCAAGGGCTATGGCAATAAAAATTAGACTTCTAGGGTACTATTGGCCCCACATGGAGCATGATTGCTTGGCAAAAGTCAGGACATGTGACATGTGCCAAAGACACGCAAATCTCATACACGTTTCACCTACAAAGCTGCACCCAACGCAAATAACATGGCCTTTCCAATGATGGGGACTAGACCTCATAGGACCTATCATGCCTAAGTCTTCCATAGGTCATAGCTTCATCATCACAGCCATCGAGTATTTTACCAAGTGGGTGGAAGCTATTCCCCTAAGGAAAAATACATCTTAGCAGATTTTCCACTTCATCTTGGATAACATCATAATCAGGTTTGGGCTTCCGATGACTATTGTGAACAACAATGGGCCACAGTTCAACAATGCGGAAACCTAAACCTTCTATAGTAATCTTGGCATCAGGTAGTCATTCTCCTCACCATACTACCCACAGGTGAACGGACAAGAAGAGACCACAAACAAATCCATCATCAACTTGCTAAAGAGAATGCTCAACAACAGTAAGAGGCGATGGCATGAGCAAATCCTCTATGTGTTGTGGGCTTACAGGATGACATGCAGGACTGCAACAGGTAAGATACCTTTTAGTCTTATTTATGGATCTAAAGCAGTGTTACCTCTTGATTTGTAGGTACCATCACTCTAGATGATCTTATCCAATGTCATGAGCGAAGCCCAGAACGACGATTCATGGATCATCGATCTCAACTCAATAGAGGAGGAGCATGTGCAAACACTAAGTCACATAGAGCATTATTAGAATAAGCAATGATAAAAACACCATGCAAATCTGCATCAATAGCCAATACAGGAGGGAGACCTCATCCTCAAGGTAGTCCGTGAGCATATGAACAAATTCTCAACCAATTGGGAAGGTCCATACATGGTCACAAAAGCCTTTGGGAATGAAGCCTTCAAGTTGGCAGACATGGATAGCAATGATTTTGCAAACCCACTGAATCACTCATAACTCAAGCCATACTACATCTAGATGCATGGAGCAAATAAGCAAACATCCACTACAACATAAAACTGGCAAAGGTAAGCAAATGTACACTACAATGTTAAACTCGCACAGCTTTACTAACGTCCGCTACAACGTTAAACTGGTAAGGCACATACACTATGATGTTAAATTGGCAAAGCTCATCTGCTACGATGTAAAACTAGCACAGACAATCCGCTATGACTATAAACTGGCATAGACAGTTTGCTAGGACCTTAAACTAGTTCATCCATTGTCAGCTATGATGAAAAACTACCACAACGTTCTACTAGGACCTTAAACTAGCATAGCATTGGTCTGTTGGGACCTTAAACCAACATAGCGGTCTGCTGGAACCTTAAACTAGCATAGCATGATCTATCAGGACCTTAAAATGGGTTCACGACATGTCCCCAGCATGCATTTACACCAATACGCATCAAGCGAGTGTGCATAGTGCTGACATGGGGTGGGACGTTGTAGTTCTAGAATGAAGTTCATGATGCGATGAAAACATGATTAGGAACATATGCAATGCTGCTGCTCCTGGAATCTTGCTGATCCTCTGGAGATGTCGTATGACATCTAATTAACCCTCTAGACCTACCATCGCCATGGCCCATTACCCTGATAGTATTTCCTTGGATAGTGCCCACTATTGGAGTTCCAACAGTATTGTGGCCCAGCCACAATATTGTTACCCTCCAGCCCCCTACCAACACCTGAGCTCAAATGAAGTTTAGCTATGAGGTAGCTAACCCAATAGCTAAACTGAGAATGCATGTCTTCGGTAGGGATTCCTAAGCATCTGCATTCACAGCAACTCCTTGCATCTTTAGTGCCAACCTCTCCATGACAATGCTACCAAAGCTGCTGCTGGCCTTCATACTTTGGACACCGCACACCAGCAAAGATGTCTAGAGCTTTAAAAAATTCTATGGCAAGCAGGAAATTTACCTTCATTTTGCATCATGGTTGTTTCTCCTGGTTTTCTTTCTGTTTTGTTTGCAGGATGCGTACCAGGGGGACATCGGTCAGAAGTGCACTTCACCATAGAAGCAGAACACTACATTGTTCTAAGGCATTCTCCTTGACTAGCTTAGCTACTTTGAAGTGCATATCCTTTTCTTGTCCTTCATCTTCCTTATCTCACTCCTTACACTCACGATCCACTTTCTCCCCTCTATTACAAGCTTTTTCCAACATCTATCAAGCTTTCCCATATGCTCAACCGCAAAGTCCATGATGCACGTAACACAGCTCACCATATGGAAAACATCTGTAGGAAGGTTAAAGCCCCATGTGAATGTAACACAACTCATCCTAGGAAAGAAACGTTGGTCCTACAACACAAAGGTTTTTTCCAAATGTAAAGAAAAAATAGCAAAAGGTAAAAGCGTAAGAGAGCAAAAGCTCACGCACATAAGAAAAAAAAAGAGAGCGTGCCTAAAACAAATGGCACATAAGCTGTTTCGCACACCATCTCTCCCTAAGAATTCCAATGAGAGGTTAAAGGTTAGTCAAAGAAAAGATGACCATGCAAACAAGTCCCTCATGAGCACTCCGACGAGGGATTCTGCTAAGTCTCATCTTTACCCCTTTTCCTGAACCTCCTCTCTCCTTGCTTAACCATTCCCATTTTCCATGTAACTAATGCAACACTCTCAAGGTATAGCTAAGTGACATCTTGATGATCACGGAAGAGCAATGTTGTTGTTTTCCTTTCTATGGTGTTTCATATTCTTTGTCAGTGTCTCTCAGGTCCATCCTCCATACATCGACAAAGAGGGGCCAATGAAACACCCTAAATTTCCAAGGCATTCTTGCTTCACCAGGCCTTGGCAATTCAGGCAGCATCACAGTAATTCTTTAGGAGATGGACACTTTGAAATTCAGACTATCCAGTTTGGCAAGTTTTCTACTTTCGGTGTCGATAGGATCAACGGATTCTCTAACCTTCCCACCTGAGTAGTTCATCTAGCCAACAGCCTACTCAGAATTGATGCATGGAGTTATCAACAGTGTTCAGGATGCACAAAATAGTTTGGCAAGTTTTCTACTCAAACATTTTGCTATGCTACACTATGTAGCATAGCAGGCTTCAGAATACAGTGCAGAATGAAGTGCTACACTATACTATGCTATGCAGCATAGCACACCGTATCAAAGGTCAAACAATCAGTTCCTTTGCCCAACACCAAGTCCTTCAATAATGGCTCCTTCCATCAAAAAGTGGCAAATTTGTTGAAAAGAAAGCCATGTTGGCTGCTACGCTACATAGCATATCATAGCATAGCAAATCTGTGAAAATAACGAAGGACATCTCAAAGTGTAGGATCAGCGAGTTCGCAAATTTCGCATCACAAAGAGAAAAAGTTGCAGATTGTTAGCATTTTCATGATTAAGCCAGGTTGCTACGCTATGCTACACTACGTAGCATAGCACAGCGTATCAACTATGCAAAATCAGTCAGAACACTTCAAAGGCTTCCAACACATGCAACAAGCCTCGATGCAAGTTTCTGCCTTGAACTGGTTGCTACTCTACATAGCGTAGCATAGCGTAGTAAGATGTTATGCTACACCAACATGCTATGTTGTAAGGTGTAGTACTACGTAGCAAGTAGCTACGCTACATCAGTGCACCTTCTTGTACAACAAGTTGCTACGCTATGCCCACATGCTACGCTAGAAAGCATGGCACAGTGTAGCAGGCAGCTACGCTCCTTCAATGCGCCTCACCTATTTGCGTCGCTGGCACATATCTTGAAGTTCTAATCATCTTTATAGTTCCATGCAGGATGGACACGTCAACACGAATCCAGGACACATGGTGTCCAAATCGCATCTTTCGCATGCTCCTAGCCCTATAAATACCCCGATGAGCAACATTCAAGGGGTTGGTTCGCAAGAAATTTGGTTGATTAGCAAACAAAACTAGCTGGCAAGTTAGCAAAAATTTGATCAAGCAAGTTAGCACTTTTGCAAGTTGGCAAACTAATGATCTTGATCATTCTAAACATTCCTCCCATTGGGCATTCTGTTTTGCACCTTCCCATTACCTTTGTAGCATTTTGCACTGTCAACCCCCTAAGTTTGCATTCAAGCACACGGTCAGCTTGCTTTGAATGTTTTGGTTACTTTTGGGATCTTTGTGCTTCCCAGTGTCACACAACCAATTGTATCCAATTTGACAGAGTAAAGCCATAGCTTTGAGAGTGGTGCATTTTCTTAACTACATTTTACTTTGCTTTTCTTCTTGTCATTGCACTTTACATCGTTTTACGCTTTCCCACATTAAAAGTTATTATTTTATGTTATAAGTATTTCTTTTCAATCACCCATTTGCAAAAGGTTATAGTAACATCGATTAAGTCCCTATCTAATCAACCAGATTGTTCAGGGTGCCCCATTTTTGTTTTATCCAGCACAGCCCTCACACGGATCCGGGGTTAAAACTATCATGACCAATGACCTCTCGATGTTTTCCAGCCACCGACATTTTCGGTTGCTACACTTAAGATTGGCAATGAAGAATAGAAATCTCTCTATGAAGGAAGTCCATGCCTTACACCAAAAATCTAAGATTGAGATTGCCACCTGGAAGAATGAGGCTCTCAAATTTAAGAGAGTCGAGAACCACTATAGAGATCAAGTTGGCCTATAGAAATAAATTAACAAAAGACACATCTAGATGACTAAGGAAAAAGTCAATGAGACCCTCCAACAACTCCAGTAAGGGAAAGAGGTATGGCAACCTATCATTGATGAGATAGATGCCTACAACAAAGAAGAGATTCACATGAAGGAGTTGCAAATAGAAGACATGACTAAATACATGGAGCTTGCCAATCTCAAATATGCAAACCTGATAATATTGATTATCAAATGACTATGGTCAAAGTTAGAAAAATATATGGCCAACTCATACATGTTGTATGAGACATATTTTAAGCACCATAAGGAAACCAAGCAAAATCTTGAGAGTGTGAACATTGAACTCAAAGTTATGAGGGAAATATTCATTGATAAAAGATCAATTGTTAAGGAACTGGTGAAAAGAATGAACAATTACCAGGAGCTATAGAATGCAATCATGATGTTCGACATCAAATGCAAATAATTTGCTACCTAGTTCATTAATGTTATTTTCAATAATGCCTTGTCCTTGGGATGTGCCCACACTGACCCACATTGGTGAAGCTATGTGGACCATGCACAATCCTAGGAGTAAGGAGGAAAAGATGAAATAATTTTTGGATACTTTCCATCTTTCATTGGAAGTTGAAACTATAGCAACATAACTACAATAGCCTTAATCACTATGTGCATTTAAAGAAAGAGAAGGTCCCTTGGAACCTTAGGAGCCTCCGTCACCTAGGACCATTGAATCTTCTTCTTTATTTTCACATAATTAGAGGAATTATTTTTGTTAAATTTTTTTCTAGTGTTCAATTTTGTAGTCCTAGACCCCAAAAAATTTTATAATGATTATATATCTGTACACTTGGGACCTTAGTGTTTGTTTATGTTTGTCATATGTTTGTGGTCAGTCAATAATTCCATACTTTTCCAAATTTGTAAAAAAATTGAGGATGAATTTTCATTTAGTCATAGGGGTATGATGAATTTTAGATTGGCTGCATTAACTAGGCCCTATCGACTAGGCCTCGTCGACTACATCCCTTCAATGCATGATTTAATGTGTTGATGTGGCCTTGTCGACGTAGTATCTATTTTTGCCTATAAATACATCCTCACTTGGTGTGTTTATGCATGTCTTATCATAGTTTTCATGAAGCTCTTACAGTTTTATCATTTGAAAGTTAGAATATTTTTCTAAGTGCCCACAGTAGGAGTCAAGAGTGTACGAATCTTTATTCAAGCATTATTGTACCTGAGCATAGTAGTGTGTGCAACAATAAAGACAAGCTTTTTGATAAACCTTGTAGCACTTTGAAATAGATTAATTAATTATTTATTTATGCATTTAATGTTTAATGTAATTTTCCTTAATGCTTTAGGTAATTAAATATTTAACTAGGTTAAACTAAACTAAACTAAGCTAGATTAAGTAGCGATTAATTAAGCACATAAGTACGACCACTTTGAGCATACACTTGATGCTTGGTATTCCTAGTAATGCTTAACATTTGGTAACCTAGTAGCACTAAATGTGTTCATGATGTGTACGACAAGTGAGAATTGATGTTTATGATAGGATTAGTTAGGTGTAGTTAGTTAGATTAAATTAGCAATTAAATTACTTGATCCCTTTCATCCTTTATTTTAACCACCCAAACATAAAAAATAAAAATAATAAAAATTATACACCTTGATTACACTTAACCATACCTTTGCATATCACAAGTGTAATTGGAAAGACAACAAATGACTCTTAGGACAAGTTCACTTCCTAGAGGCTAGTGTACCAGAAGATATAGAATCCATGGAATTCGACTGGATTGCATGTGAATGCTTAGTGATTCATATGGTTGAGTGTAGGGGTATTCGTCACTCATCAACAACTAAATGACAATAATTAATACCCCACAAGAAACCTTATCCTTCAATATTTTGTTTTGAAAATTTGCAAAATTTTGCATCACATGTTTATTAATTTGAAAAATTTCTAGTTTTCTTTTATATTGTTTATATTTAATAATTTTAGAAAAAAATATTTTTAAATATGTTGAACATTATAAAATTTGAATCATAAAACCATTTTTTATAATTTATGAAATATTGCATATATTTAAACAAAATTAATAATATCAATGATTGAAATAATTTATACGTTGCAAAACAATTAATTTCATAGATAAGCTTGTAGTTTAATTTTATTCAAATTCATCTACTTTACTATAACATCCTACATAAGTGACCCAAGGCAAGCTTAGGTGGAAATTGTATTCTACTATAACATCAGAGTCAATGTGTAATAAGCAATGAGTAAGTTCAATAACTATGAAAATCTCATGTATTTTCAAGCCAAAGCATGGAATAAGCACTCTACTATACATACATACAAGTCTATAAGACTATACAACATTAAGGTAGTACATTACTAATGAGACTTGATATGTTGGACAGCTAATTCATGGGGACATCATGAAGCATCATTTTATCAAGTGTATCAGTTGGCTATGATATTGTTGATGCTATATCATATCTACGATAGCTTAGTTGCATCAACACATCCTCGTTGATAGTCGCATCATAGACACATCCTCATCAATACATCCCCATTGATGTAACTAAATGCATTAACACATCCTTGTTGAAACAAATGCTTGTATTTTCCTATAAATATGTGATCACCTACTATGTATTTGAAACCAGTTCATGAATAGTGTAGTCAAACTCTTGTAGTTTTATTCTATAATCTTAGAAAGTAATCAGTAAGTGCCCATAATGTGGATTTGAGTTAATGGTACAATATCTTATTTGAGTGGCATTATACCTAGACACATTCCATGAACAGTAATAAGATTGAGACTGATTCATATTCATTATAGCACTTTGACATAGAATAGATTTAATTTCAATGCAATTTACTTTCTATGTACTTAGTTAATATTTATATTTCCATGCACGTTAATTAATTGATAGAATGAGCATAACTAGTTTTGAGTGTAAACAGGTATTCACTTGGTAATCCCAACAATGGGTACATGAGTTCAAGATGTGTACAACAAGCTAGGAATGAACACTCATTGCCCTTAGGATAGTTTAGGATTTATCTTCTTGTTATTAATTAGATTAAATAATTAATTTTCATTCTCTAATATAATTTAGCCTTAGTTGCACAACATCAATAATCATGTGGCTCACTTTGGACTAAACCATATGTGATAAAGCTACTACTAGTTCAAGTGAGAAGACAATGACTTGTGATCAATGCTTAACAATCTAGATACCAGACTAGTCAATCCATGGAATGCTTGTGATTCTTATAGTTGGACGTAGGGGATATCCATAGCTCACCATTTGCACTATTGCTAGGGATGATGCTAGTGATCTAAATTAGTTAAATTATAAATGATTATTGTAAAAGCATTAATAATTTATATTTTCAAAAATATTAATATTTTAAGTCATAAACATGTTATGATATGAAAACATATCTCTTTCACATAGGGCCTATCATCCATCACATGATGAAAACACTAATAGTAGTAATGATAGGATTTATATCGAAAAGAATTAGAGTGAATCACTACAAGTAGTGGTCTCATATGCTCATTCTAACCCTTACTATATTCAAAGACTATGTTTAACTAATGCAAATAACCCTAAAGGGAATGGAACAAGTCCTAGAACAAGGAGGGCCTCAAGGCCTAGGACCTCCTTCAAACCTAAAAGAGATAAATCAAGGGACCATAGGGGGAGGTATAGGAGCCATGGTGGTTCTCCTAGTTCACCATCTTCATCTTCCTCTTCAATGTCTAGTTCTAAGAAATATGAACATAGGTATAGTGAGAGAGATACACTTAAGAGTTACAATGAAGATAGAAATAGAAAGCAAAGGCAAGATGAGAGCCATCAAAGTGAGAATAGATGAGATCATGATAATTAAATAAATAGAAATAGAAATTATAATCAAGATATGTTTGATGATGATGAACCCTTGTTGGCTACCAAAAGCATGATACAAATCACAAAGGTAGTTCAAATACCCCATTGGCATCAAAGAGAAAGCTACATTAAAAGCCTTGATATGAATAACATTCCTAAATTTGAGGAAGGATATAATTCTAATCCACAAACTCATTTTCAAGTCTTTTATGATGCTTGCACCTTGCAAAATATTGAAAGTAAGTGGTAAAATCTTAAGCTCTTTTCTAAGACACTAATAGAAAAAGATGAAAGTTGGTATAGATCATTGGAACTAAATTCAATCCATTGATGATCCACAATGCTTGAGCTTTTAAATGAAAAAAACCAAATCTATAAAAGAGTATTCAATCTAAGAAAACAAATCCAAGGATGGAAGTAAGAAAACCATGAATCCTTAAATGTAGTCTTGGATAGATACTATTATCTACTACATAGATGTCCAAGCCATGGTTTTTCTCAAAAAGAGTAGCTTCTCCACATCATAAATGGGCTTCATAACAAAACAAGGAAAGCCTTGGGATCTATGCCTAAGGATGATTATCAGAATTGAATGTCCATCAAATACAAAGGCTAGTTAAATAAGTAGTAAAAGAAGGAGAGCTATGTAAAAGGGAGAATGTATAGTAATATAACTAGGATCCAAATTTTCACAAAAGGAAGGTCCATATGTATGATTAGGAAAAAGGGGAAACTCTTAATGAGTTGATTTCACATAAAATCTTGTCAATACAAAAGTCTATTGTTAAGATTGAAGCAAGGGTAGATAAGATATGGGAATTGATGGAAGAAAATGTTACAACCAACTTGAAAATCATAGAGAAGAGGGTAAATAAAGTAGGATATAGTAATCAAGACAAGAAGGGGAAAAATAATAAGGAAATAGGTAAGGATCCTTATTGGCAAAAATGGAAAATAGCTATAGTAGAAGAGGTTGCAAACTTATATTCAAAGGAGGAATATGAATTTGAAATTTGTTAACATGAACATCAAGAGGGCTATTTCCCAGTTATGTTACATCTACAAGAGCCTGGGGCTTTTTTTTTTTTTTTTTTTTGAATTCCAAGTTCATGGAAAAGAAAATGCCTAGGAGATTAATTTAACCACAAGGAAATTATAAACAGTGGATATTAGGACTTCTTATTAATCTCAAGGCTATTAATCTCAAATCACTCTTAGTACTCTTTTGAATATCATCATATGTCACATTCTTAATACTCTCATACTTCCCTCCATCATATGTCACCACCAACAATGCAGGAAGGATTGCTACCACAACTTCAACAAAAGAATGTCACTTGTGCCATGAACATAAAAGTGAATGATGATGTTAGCAGAACTTAGCAAAAGTCTTGAAAATGTCCTTTCTTTAATATAGTTTCCACACATGTGAATAAAACTAGTAGACGTACTAGCTCATCAGAACTAGCATAAGGAAAATCTAGTGCAGCCTCCTTCCTCACAAAAATAATGTCTCCTAATCCTCTGCAAAAGCCAACAACCATTACCACTCCAACAAAAAACATAAAACATGAGCTTATCATTGTGGAGAGATAGAAAATTCCATGAATTACTAATAAGTATAAAGGGTGCACTTGTGGGTCGAACGTTCATAGTATTAACATGATCCATATACCAAGCCACAACAAACTTAAAGAATACGTGTGTGTGCAAAACCAAGTCTACATAGTAGCCACTAAACCAAAAGACAAATAGTGGCTCAAGAATTAGAATAAGAAACCATTCAAAAGATGCATGGAAACAACCATTTTACTTATTAGTTCTAGTCCTAAGGAAGTGAACAAAATAGAGAACTTAGAGAAGAATATCTTACACTCAGAATATACACCAAAAGAAGATTTTAAATAAGAAGACACAAGAACTAAAATAGAAAATAAATAAGGGAACATGTCTAGACCCCTTAAAAAAGAAAACACCTTGTAGTCTTGCTAAAGATATGTCTCCAAATGATCAAAATGTGATTATCATCAATGTTAAATGTGCTACCAAGAGAAAAATTAAATCATTAAAGATGATAAATTAAAAAATTATGGTCTATAACTAAGGGAATGTGCAGTCCATTTTCTAAATGCTTGCCCATGAGTTTAGTCATACGAAAAATTACCCATCTTGAATCAAGAACTAATACATGCTTTTTCACATTTTAAATTTACAATTTTTTATCATTTTGCTATTTCTTTAAAAATATTCCAATTCTTAATATGTTTTCTATTTCTTGTTATTTTTCTTTTATTTATAATTTTTTCTTTTTTTGAGTCATTTTTTAAATATGTTTTATGAACGTCTACTATGTTTTTTGTTAATAATATTTCTAGTCATGATGTAGAAGTCAAAACCATGTGTTGGGTCTCTATCCTATGCTATCAAGATGATTGGGTAAACAATTGTGTAAAGTAGTGAGACCAAATCATCCATCCCTCTAGTTCTATAAATGAGAGGTTAGTATCATGAAAGTAATGTGGTTCTTCTCATATAAAACTAAAATTAATTAATGATCATTATGCCTTGAAGAAACAGGGAAAGATCTAGTGGGGATTTGTGGGTTCTCTTCTTGAGTTCCTTTTTGAGGCCTATGACTCCTCATGGAATGTATCATCACTCCTATCATCAACCAATAAATAGGAAGCATGTATTTGCATGGTGTGGTTTTCAAAACAAAAATAAGAGAGAGAGAGAGAGAGAGAGAGAGAGAGTTAAAAAAGAAAAAAAATAATGGAAATTCAAAGCACAACCCTTAGATATAATAATGGGCTACAAACATTGGTTATGGGATTGGAAAGATATGTTACCCACACCTGAAGGTACCCCTTTGACTAAGGTCCTTCCTTCTTCTCTTTTCTTTTCTTTTTGGAATGATGCTCATTCTCTGTGGATATTATGGATTCATGATGGTATGAAAGAAGGTGTACATCAATGTGAGGCCACTATTAATGGTATGGAATTTTTATGAAACTTTGACAAATAGGTATGATGATCATCTTAATCACAATTGACATAAGAAACTATTATGAACATGGTAAGGTACCTCATGTCCTAATATTTGCAGCCCCTTCTTATTCCATTATTCAACTCACTATTTCATGTAATCATGAGTCTAATGGTTTTGTATAGTATAGTGTAGGATCATAAAGGTGGTTGTGTGTTGTTTGGAATAAATACATGATTTACATTTAAGTTCTAAGATGCCTAGAGGCATCTATAGAGGTGGTTATGCAAGGGCATTATGGTAGGAGCCTACTTTTGGAAGGATCCACTTGAATGACTTTTGTTGATCATGGATTTGAACTAGAAAAACACATCTTTCAAGACATCATGCAAAACTTCTCAAAATTTATGGATGATTTTGAGACTACTTCTCATCAAATTTTATTGATTTTTATTACTTTTAGATTAAACTATCCTTCCAATTCAATATTTCTTGGCCATTTTGTAAACACTACCTTTGGTTTTAGTTATTAAAAACTTGTGAGTTTTTGGAGTTAAGCTCTTTTACCATGGAGGCTAAGGATGTAAATTTTAAACTTTTTTCTAACACCTCATTGTTGAAAATTATGGTAACTAAAAGTAAAATTAATAAAAATGAGTTAAAAACTTGATGATTTTAGTTACCTCATAGGCTTGTGAATATTATTTTGTAATCATCTTGAGCTTAAATCCTAATTTTTTTAACTCTTAAGCTAACTAGGGATCCAACAAGGGCTAATTATTGAGGAAAATTTACCAAAGTAATATTGATCCTTTGGTGATTGAAGGTGTTGCTTAAAAAAATGCCTAAGGTTGAAGGTCCTTTGCAAGATAAGAAAAAGAGGCTAAAAGAAGGATAAAGGAGGATATGCCCATGGACAAATAGCATATACAAGGATTATAGCTCAAACAACACATGTTTATTAGACCCTTGTGACAATGAGAAGAAATTTTAGTTTATCCTTCAAAAATGTTCTACATAAAAGAGAACCATCAACATAACAATCAAGGTTGGAAAATTTGCCATCGCTAGCGACAATAAAAAGATTCATCTTCAATGGATTTTTAAAGATCTGTGTAATTTTGTAAAATTTAATGTTTGTTCAATCATTTTTTCATTTTGTAATACATCCACTCAAACAAAATTTTGTAATGTAGCACTCCAATTTTGTAATGGTACCCAATCTAATCTTGATCATCCAACAATTTTTGTAATGAAACTTTGTCCATTATATATGACTTAAGGATGAGCTTTTAGTAAGTTGTGGGGGTATGATGAGACATGATATGTCAGGTAGCTAAGGCATGGGGACATCATAAAGCATCATTTTATCAAGTGTATCAATTGATTAAGATATCATAGATGCTATATCGTAGACGTTATGTCACATCTGTGTTGTAGCATCCCTATCAGTGCATCTCAGTCAATTGTTATATCATAGATGCTATATTGTAGATGTGATATCGCATATGCTATAACTTACCTACATTAATGCATCCTCATCAATGTATCCCCATTGACACATCCTCGTTGATGCAATGCCTATATTTGCCTATAAATATGCAAGCACCCACTGCATATTTGGTACCATTTGGCCAATAGTGTAGCCAAACTCTTGCAGTTTTATTCTATAATCTTAATAAGAAATCAGTGAGTGCCTACAGTGTGGATTTTAGTAAGTTGTGTGACATCTTATTCAAGTAGCATTGTACCTAAACACATTCTATAGATGATAATAAGATCGAGATTGATTCATATTCATGACAACACTTTGACTTAGAATAGATTTACTTTTAATGCAAGTTACTTTCTATGTACTTAGTTAATATTTACATTTCCATCCTAGTTAAGTAATCGACAAAATGAGGATGACTAGTTTCAAGTATAAACATGTATTCACTTGGTTATCCTAGCAATATTATTGGTTGGTTCACCTAGGAGCACAATACTTGGTAATCCCAATAGTGCATATGTAAGTTCAAGACGTGTATGGCAAGTTGGGAAAAAACACTGATCGCACTTAGGATAGTTTAGGATTTATCTTCTTATTATTAATTAGATTAAATAATTAATTTTCATTCTCTTATATAATTTATCCTTAGTTGCACAACATCAATATTCATGTGCCTCACTTTGGTCTAAACCATACATAAAGCTACCACTTGTCCAAGTGAGAAGATAGCAGTCTATAATCAATGCTTAATAATTTAGATATCACACTAGTCCCTTCTATAGAATTTGATCGGATTGCATGTAAAACATCTATGATTCATATGATTATGCATAGAGGATACCCACTGCTCATCAATTACTATATTATTTATCAAGCAAACATATCATATACTATCATACAATAAGTTTGATAAACATATCATGTCATAATATACATCATACATATTGTACAAAGTACTAAAACTCATAGGTTGTCCAAACCAACACCATTTGTAAATAAGAATATATCTTTCACAAATACAGCAATAGATAAAAAAAGAGCATGGATCAAAATAGTCTATCAACTTTCTCAAGCTTGTTGATCTCCTTTGCTTCCAACATTAATACTTGCACACAAAGGTTATTATAAGACTCAATGAGAGCTTTTACATGTCCTATATAAATAAAAAAATTGATGTTGTGTAGAAGGAGAGGACTAAGGTAGGTCAAAAAACCTAAAATAAGGTTAGTACATTTCATGCAATATATTGTACACATCACTCAAACCATAGTGCATCTAATCACATTATTTGAAAGCATCAATCCCAAGTACCAAACCTTTATTAAGGATAAGCATGCATAGCCATAAGCATGTCATAGCTTACTAACTCATCAAGCTATTCATTATCATAGCATACTATACACACAACATAATCGAGACTCTTTCATGGCAACAAATACTAATATGCAACAACTTGTTAGCCTAGTGGTATGGATTTTGGCCAAGTAACCCTAGATCATAGGTTTGATTCTACTAGGTAATAGTAAGTTATAAACTTATATAAATATTTATGTGTACCTATGTTTAGTTTATTTGGATTTCCTTCTTAAAGCTTGTAGCTAAGGAAGTAGCCAATTTAAAACGAGTCCCCTTTGTTAAGACCCTCTTAAAGGTCCATCCCTATGGAATACTGATTACCTTCTTTTGTAATAACAATTTAGGAAAGGCATAAGACCTGAATAAGGGATAGGACTCCCTTGCATCAAGGTTCATGAAGGTATCAAAAGCAAGTTCGAAGTGGTCCTTGCTAGCAACAAACCACTCCTCAACTTTTGCATGATGGCCGACCTCATTCATTGGTTTGGTGGTAACCATTATTCCATTAGTGAGAATACCAAACAAGTCACAAAATATGGCCTTACTAATGGTAATGGAAATCAATATGCCTCACACTCTAGTGTGGAACACATTGGCTCCTACATCAAAGGAGTCAATGATGTTTAGCATCTCTGCAAAAGTGACAATAGGACTAGGCACCACGAAGACCTCGAGCAAACCTACAAGCACAATATTTATTTAGATGTTTTTAGATGCATGTCCTCTTAACCACTCTTGTGCTAGCCCCACATCACCAAACTTTTGGATGAGAGTATTTTTAGAACATCTAGTGAGGGGTATAGTGACATCAATAGACGTGGAAGGTCTTGAAAGCCAACGATAAATGCTTAGCATCAGTATAGCTACATTTAGATCATAGAATGCTTAAGACCCAAATAGTTAGAAAACCTTAGTCATAACATTAGAAAACCATTCTTTTTTGCACATTTCTTCTTCTTTCTTGGCAAAGCATGTGCAGGGCTCCTAGTAGTGATGTCCATATCTCTAATAGCCTTGGGAGCTACCCACCAGCTATGTGTTGTTTTCACAACACACACTTCTTGTAAATAGGGTTAAATCTGGTAGTGTATTCATCAAAGTCCCCCTTTAGCTATTCAAAAACAATGTGTCTAATCTTGAGGCCTTTGTTGAATTCACTCGACACAATATGGGCTACCACTAAGGTTTGATCATTCTTGATCAAGCCTTGACCATTAACCCTATACTTGCAAGATGTATGTGAAATTGAAAAGTTATGAAAGATGAACAAATTAGATAAAGCCAAAACATTAAAACTTATAATAACCATGCTTACCCTTGTAACTGGTACATGGTGCCTTGAGGATTATGGAATAAGGAGTAGGTTCTTTTTTCCATCATCAAAGTATTATTAAGGTTGTACCAAGAATAGTTAGGCATCTTCTAGTTGTCTAAAGGGTAACGTGCATTGATGATGGCCTTCGTCTCCACCTACTCTCCTACTACTCGAGTCTCTAAATCATTGGTTATGAACCAAGCAACCAACCATGCAGACCTAGGAAGCAATGTCTCCACTATCACCCCAACCACCTCTACAAACAAGTGTGATCACATCATCATAATAAAGCTCTATAGAAGCTAGGCAAGAAATTTCCTTTCCCTTGGATGAAACCATAGTGACCCCTTCTACAAGTCCATGTTAAGGAGAGGGGTGTTGACCTTGGGTTGGCCAATATAGCATAGGATGCCAACCAACTCAACCATGATGACAACTAGCTTTATGACCCTATAGGGAGAAGACATTAGCATCTTTAGGATGTTCTTTCAATGCTTAGAATTTCACTATGAATTTCGTAAAACATCTTAGTTAGGGGTGAAATTAGCCCTTGTGAAAAACTCTAAAATATTTATCAAAATTTGTCTAGAGATTTGATAACCAATTTACAACCTCCATAGCCATTAAACCATTATAACTAAAACATCATAGCCAAAATTATGCCTTAGTCTAAACCATACATTAATTTAGAAAAAGCATTAAAACATAGAAAATATGACCATAGGAAAAAAACCTACTAAAAATAATAAAAAGCTCTATTTCTCATGAAACTAGCTTTAGAGCATAGTTTACATATTTAGGAATCCCCAAGGGCATGGAAGGTTAAAAATGAAATTTCTAATTCTTTCAATAGCATCCATCTCCAATGGGTAAAGTGCTATAACCAAAATTAAGCCTAATTGATAGAACCATAGTTAAAAATTCATAAAAAATTCCTCAAAACTCTAATTTTACTGATTCCACCACTGAAGGAATTCTGAAATCATAAGCTTTATAGCCATATCCAATACAACCAAAAATACATAACCAATTCTACAAGAGCTAAAGCTAGATTTGCACAATCATAGCCATAAACATAAACCCCTTTTTGTGTAGGGTTGGTAAAAATTTTGCAAAAATTTGTTTGAGATTCAAAAAAAGTGATTCCACCACCATTTAAAATTTTAAATCGATTCCTACACACTTAAGCTTAGCAAAAATTTAAAACCTATGACATTTATTTAGAAAAAATTTGTAAAATTGGATGAAAATTTGAAAAATGGCACAAACCTTAATTACATAACCTAATTGAAACAATCATAACTTCATCATTATGAATCCAAAGAAAATGAGACCACAGCCAATGTAAATCTTAGAAATAATCCTAAAAATACATAAGCTTAGATTTCACAAATAGTTATCCATTTTCTTAACAAAAAATTCATAACTATGCTTGCCTTTTTCATCAAGAAAGCATTTAAAACCCAAAATTCATAAATACTAATTTAATCTAGCCATGGATTGCAGCCATAATAGCCAAACAACCTTAAACCCATGTAAAAGCACATCAAAATAGGGGGTAGGATTTTGTTAGAATTTAATTTTAGCAAAAGTATCAACCTAGATTTGACGAAAACAGCTCCACTCAAAAATTTTTAGAAAAAGCACACAAAAAAGCAAGCCTATATTACAAATCAAAGCTTAAACAACCAAATAACCCTATATTTGCATAGAAATGGCAAAAATATGAGGTAGGATTTCATTGAAATTCAATTTCATCAACCCCCTTTGCATAGATATGAAGTAGATGATCCTATCCTAGCTAGAAAAATATAAAAAATGAGTAGAGATGGCCTTCCTGGGAGTGAGCGAGGAGGAAACCTAAATTGAAATAGGCCTAGATAGCTTGAAGAGTTTTTGAGAAGCCTCATCTACCTTCTTGAGCCTTGGGTTTTTTCTTAATCCTCCATGTGTCTTCATCTTAGTCCCACCAACATTGTAAAAGCTTGAAAACTAAATATTTGAGGCTTCTACGCTAGCTAGGAGGAGGTTCTACTACTTCAACACTATAGGGAGATGGTATCTATAGCAACAAACTCTCCTAGAGCTCTTCTCCAATGTGCTAGTTGTAGAATGGAAAGTGTGGTTGATAGTTTTTGGAAAAATAACAATAAAAATCAAACCTAAACCTAACTGTTACCTCTCTCACCCCCATTACCAATTTTGTGCATTGGAACTCAAAGTGAACTAAAGTGCAAGGGGAGGAAAGCATTCTCGACACTAGGAGTGGGAGTAAAAAAAATACTTATGCTTAATTTTCTTGACTTTTTGAGTTTTGGGCCATGGGGCACACTATATTCCCTTATGCATGTTGTTTTTAGGTTAAAAACTCCATCACCACTAGGGTTTCAACCCCCTAGAATGTCTAAAATCATGGTACAACCTTACTCTCTCATATAGCCACACTAGCCAAATCAAGTCTAATCTTGTATACTTTTTGCTTAACTAGTCTAATTCTAGGGTCTAGTATGATGTTATGTTGGACTAAGCATGGATTTAGACCTAGCATAGCTTCATATGAATAGGAGAAGGTCTTAATGTTGTCCTATATGGCTTTGGTTCTAATGAGGAACTTAGTTTAAGGGGTTTTTTCTTACCACTATGTGTCGTGACAAGAACCTCAACTAGAGAGTCTTCAGTTATGTCATCAACCTCAAGGTCTAGGCAATCAAGGTCAATACACTACTCTACTTCACCATGGAATCCATGTAGGCACAAAGGAAAACTGATATGCTTCCAAGCACTCATACTTTAATTCTACATGTCAACCAAAAGCATATTAAGTGGTACCTAGGTAAAATATGAGTAAATAATGCTAAAAGGCTATGAAATTATGCAAAAACATTGTACTCTAATGCTAAACAAAATGCAAATGGGGTCATATAAGGCTATCAACAAAAAAGGTAGAGATAGGTGGATGTAATTGAATAAAGGCTAAAACAAGGTCCAAACAAGTAAAAGAAGGTTAAAACATGTCACAAGCTTGCTAGTTTAAGGCCATAGTGGGCCATGATGCTAGTTTAAAGTCTTAGTAGACTATGATGCTAGTTTAAGGTCTTAGCGAGCCATGGTCACATGGTGCCAAATGGTGGTCAGGGAAGCTTAAATCCCGCCATTCAATACCAATCAAAGGCTAAACAAGGCATAAATGGCTATAATAAGGATAAAAACATTGGAATAAAAGTATTATTAAGGCTAAATAAGGTTAATAAAGCAACAATGATCAAAATAGGTCATGATATGATAAAACAAGGTTGAATAAGATAAAATGGTATACATATGGTGAATTTTGATTAAAACATGATAAAAAAGTACTAGGTTTTGCTAGTTTTAGGCCTTAGCAAGCCATGGTTTAAGGCTACAAGGTTGTTGGGTAAGTTTATAGGCTATTTTTGGGTTGTTTGGGCCTAAAAATCAAGGGTTTTAAGGCTTCCACACTAAACCCCCTTATTTCCATGTTGACTAGCATGGCAAAGATGATCCCTAGTATGGATGGATCATCTAAATAGTTTCATAGGCTTTTTTTGTTTATTTTCAACTTTTGATGGCTTGCATGTCAGTGTAGTTGACTAGGGAAGGGAATGGGCTAGTTTTGGCATTAGTTTCAACCCTTGGAACCCTCCTTTTAAGCCTAAAAATGTCTTCCACACTAGATCCATGTTGGCTAGCATGGAAGAGATGATCTTCTAGTATGAAAACAAATGAAAATGGGTTGCATGACATCATGAGGATCAAAATTGAGATTCTAAGGCCTTCCCAAGGTAGTGCAAGGTCATATCTGTTAAAATTAATCACTTTGGAGGTTGTAAAAGGCCAAAAAGTAAGATTTGAAGCTTCACTTCCTATTTCCATGCTAGCTAATGTGGATAGGGGGGCTTAGCATGGATAATCTAGATCCAAGCCAAAATATGATCAAACAAGGTCAAATTGGTAGCTGGAACCTAGATCTAAAAGGTATGCATCTCTGAGCTTTAATTTTAGGTCATTTTAGAGGGTTTTAAGTGTTGATTTAATTTGGAATAGATTCCCCCACTTTTTCCATGTTGAGTATGCTAGCCTTAGCATGGAAGAATGGGGATGAACTTGTTCATTGGTTTTGGGGTGATCGAAGAGCACATTGACTAGTCTTCTAGGCTTCTAGGGCTGTAGACTATGATTTCCCATGTTTTTGATCGATGTTGGTCACATTTGGAGGCTGTTTAAGGCTATGTAAGGTCACACCCCCTTGATCCATGTTGAGGGAGTTGCTCCATCATGGAAGATGGGAGTGGATGAGTTTTAGGGATAAAACAAGGTTAGATGAGCATATACTTTAGGCTATGAGATCCTAGGCTTCTCCAGTGTAGGTTTTTGGTCTTCAATATTGTCAATCTATTACCAAAAGTGGAAAGGTATCTCTTCTAAGCATTTTCCACACTACCCAACATGGAAGAGGCCTTCCCTAGCATGGATGGATCAATAATCTCATATCTAGACCAATTTTAACCCTAATTAACCATGCATGTTAGCTCTTAGAGTTACTAAGGTTAAGGGCTAAGGGTTAAGGTTAAATTTTGGCAATTTTGAGTGTTCCTAAGTGGTTTTATTTTTTTTTTTTGCTTTCCCTTTTTTTCACACTAAGGCCTCCATGCTTAGTGTGGATCCAGTTAGGAAGATATAAGGTGGATAGTTTTTGGCTATTTATGGTGAATTTGGCAAAGTGTGAGGGCTATAGGAAGGGCAGACAGGTCCCTAGGATGCATACAAGGTTCTCTAGTGTCAATTTGAGGTGTTTAAGGGTCATTTTGGTTCATCCCCATTATCCACACTAGATTCATGCTAGTCAATGTCAAAGAGGTGACCCCCACAAAGAAGAATCAAGGGAGCATGTTTTTTTACTATTTTTTATTAATTTTTTCTATGCATGTGTGTCTCCAAAGTTGTTGGTGTTGATTATTAATGCATAAGCTCAAAATTTGATAAGTTTGAGGGTTGTAATATGATTTTTGGGCTTACCCCTATCCATCCATGATAGGGCTAGGATGATTAACATGAATAGGGTCCTTCCTAATGTGGAGGACCAAAGGGGGACAATTTTGAATTATTGTGGTTGACTTTTGGATGTCTAGTGGCTTTCGAAAGGATTGGATTGCTATTAGAAGTTAATTTTCATGTAAATATTATGAGTTTTGGCCTTACCCCTTTTCATCCACATTGGGGCTAGGATGCTCAGCATGGATAGGGTCCTCCCCAACATGGAATATAATTAAGAGGTTGATTTTTATTGATTTTTGAAAGTCTGGTGGCTTCCAGAAGGGCTGATAAGGTTTTGGTGAAAGTAAAACATAATTTTTCATTGTCTGGATGTGTCTAGGATTCCTCATGAACCTTCCTAGCTACATCCATGTTGGATCTGCAATGGCTAGCATGGATGAGATCTCCCCCAGGATGGATGAACTAACAAAGTTAGATTTAGGCTCTCTCGACAGCAAATTGACCATGCATGTCAGCCTCTAGGGTTGCTGATGTCAATTGTCAAGATTTGGTGGTAAAATATACTATTTTGAAGGATCCTAGATGTATCATGCAATCAACCCTTACTTTTCCATGCTGGGCATGGTGGCCCTAGCAAATCGAAGATGCATATGAGCCTCTAGGGTTTATAGTGTCAATGGTCAAGATTTGGTATTAAATTCTACCATTTTGGAGACTCCTAGGTGCCTCATGTAATCAACCCTCCTTTTTCCATGTTGGGCATGGTGGTCCTAGTGTAGATGAGAGGGAAATGTTAGATATAGGCTCTTTTAACTACAAATTGACCATGCATGTCAACCTCCAAGGTTACTAGTGTTGATGGTCAACATTTGGTATCAAAATCCACTAGTTTGGAGGCTCCTAGGTGCCTCATGAAATCAACCACCCTTTTCCACATTGGGCATGATGGGCCTAGTGTGGATGAGAAAGAAATGTTAGATCTATGCTCTTTTGATAGCAAATCAACCATGCATCTCAACTCCCAAGGTTGCCAATGTCGATGTTCAAGATTTGGTATCAAAATCCAATAGTTTCGAGGCTCCTAGATGCCTCATGTAATCAACCCCTCTTTTCCACATTAGGCATGTTGGCCTTAGTGTGGATGAGAGGGAAATGTTATATCTGAGCTCTTTTGATAGGAAATCGACTATACATGTGAGTCTTTGGGGTTGCCAATGTCAATGGTCAAGATTTAGTGTCAAAATCCACCAGTTTAAAGGATTCTAGATGCCTCATGCAATCAACCCCTTCCCCACCCCCCCCCCCCACCCCCCCCCCCCCTTTCCATGCTAGGCATGATGGCCCTAGCATGAATGAGAAGGAAATGTCAGATCTAGGCTCTTTTGACAAAAAATTGATCATGCATGCCAACCATCGAGGTTGCTAGTGTTGATGGTCAAGATTTGGTGTCAAAATCCACTAGTTTGGAGGCTCATAGGTGTGTCATGCAATCAAACCCCCTTTTTCTACACTGGGCATGATGTCCCAAGCATGGATGAGAGGGAAATATTAGATTTAAGCTTTTTTGATAACAAGTCGACCATGCATGCCAGCCTCTAGGGTTGCCGATGTTAATGGTCAAGATTTAGTGTCAAAATCCACTAGTTTGGAGGATCCTAGGTGTCTCATGTAATCAAACCCCCTTTTCCACATTGTGCATGGTGGCCTTAGTGTGGATGAGAGGGAAATATCATATCTAAGATCTTTTGATAACAAATCGATCATGCATGTGAGTCTTTGGGATTATTGATGTCGATGGTCAAGATTTGGTGTCAAAATCTACCATTTTGGAGGCTCATAGGTGCCTCATGCAATCAATCCTCCTGTTTCCATGCTAGGCATGCTGGCCCCAACATGGATGAGAGAGAAATGTTAGATCTAGGACCTTTGACAATAAATCAATCCTGTGTGTTAGCTTCAAAGGTTGCCGATGTTGATGGTCAAGATTTGGTGTCAAAATTCACTAGTTGAAGGCTCCTAGGTATCCATTTAATCATGCTTCTCCTTTCTCCATGTTGGGTAGGGTGGCCCTAGCATGGATGGAAGGGGTGATAGCTTTTTACCATTTTTGATTGATTTCGGGATGTATGAAGGCTCTAGTAGGCTTTGACAGTGTTTATAAGTTACTAAGATAATTTATTAGGTTATTTCTAACTATAGAGAAGGTTACACTACATACCCCTAGGGCATTCAAACTAGCTCCACACTATCCAGCATGGAGAAGGGGATTCACCAGTGAGGAGAAGCTTCAAGGATGGAAACTAACTCAAACTTTTACTACTATCAACTACTAGAGGTCATGGGGAAGCATAGGGGCTATCAAGGTGAAAATCTGGTCACTTAGGGCTTGGAGAAGGGTTTTAGGTCATATCCCCTAAGCCTCCATGCTAGCTCCATGCTAGGCAGTGTGGAGGAGGGGATTCACCAACATGAAAAAGATAAGTCCAAAGGTATCATGCACTTTTGACTAGGTTTGATGAGGTTTCATGGCTACTAGGAGTGATTGGAGGTATTCTAGGTCATGTGGGGCCACTCTGAGGGTTAGAATTGGGTGTGATGAGCATTAGGGAATAAGAATGGGTGTCACCCCCTTGGCTCCATACTAGCTAGTGTGGAAGCCCAAAGTGAAAAGGTTTGCCAAGAGCTAACCCCCTTCTAAAGCTTGAAGTTGGTTTGGATAGGTCATGGCTACCAAAAATGGAAAGGGTGGTCAGTGTAAGATGTTGTGAAGTGAGGGAGGTGAGTATCCATGCTAGCTCCATGCTACCTAGTGTGGATATATGGGGGAATAAGGTTGTACCATGGTTTTAGACATTATAAGAGGTTAGAACCCTATCGTTAATGGAGTTTTTAATATAAAAACAACATGGATGAGGGCATATAGTGTGCCCCATCATCCAAAATAGAAAAAATAAAGAAAATTAAGTGTAAGTGTTGTTTTCCCCTTCACTCCTAGTGTATAGAATACTTTCTCCCATTGCATTTTAGAGCACTTTGAGTTCCAATGCATAAAATTGGTAATAGGGTTGAGAGTGGTAACATTTAGGTTTAGGTTTGATTTTTATTATTATTTTGCCAAAAACATCAACCACACTTTCCATTCTACACCCAATGCATTGGATAAGAGCTCTAAGATTATTTGTTGTTATAAACACTATCTCCCTTTAGCGTTAGAGCACCAGATGCTCCTCCCAACTAGTGTAGAAGCCTCAACTCTTTAGTTTTCAAGCTTCTACAACATTGGTGCAACCAAGATGAAGACACATGAAGGATAAAAGAAAAACCCAAGGCTCAAGAAGGTAGATGAGGCTACTCAAAAACTCTTCAAGTTTCCCAAGCCTATTTTAATTCTAGCTTGCTTCTTGCTCACTCTTAGGTAGGCCATCTCTAGCCATTTTTTGTATTTTTCTAGCTAATATAGGGTTGTCTACTTTAGATCTATGCAAAGAAGGTTGATGAAGTTAAATTTTGATGAAATCCTACCTCATATTTTTTCTATTTCTATGCAGATCTAAGGTTATTTGGTTGTTTAAGCTTTGATTTGTAAAATAGGAATGCTTTTTTTGTATACTTTTTCTAAAAATTTGGGAGCAAAGCTGATTTTTTCAGATCTAGGTTGATACTTTTGCTAAAGCTATATTCTAACAAAATCCTACCTCCTATTTTGAAGTGTTTTTATGTGGGGTTAAGTGTTTTTGGCTATTATGGTTGCAATTCATGGTAGATTAAATTAGGATTTATGAATTTTTGGTTTTAAATGCTTTTTATATGAAAAAGGCAAGCAGAATTATGAATTTTTTGCTAAAAAAAAAAACTAACTATTTTCAAAATCTAAGGTTATGGATTTTTAGGGTTATATCTAAGCTTTACATTTGTTGTGGTCTCATTTGGTTTGGGTTCATAATGATGAAGTTATGGTCGTTTCAATTAGGTTGTGTAATTAAGGTTTGTGCCATTTTTTAGATTTTCATCCAATTTTATGAATTTTTATTGAATAAACGACATAGGTTTTGAATCTTTGCTAAGCCTGGATGTGTAGGACTCAATTTAAAATTTTAAATGGTGGTGGAATCACTTTGTTTGAAGCTCAAACAAAGTTTTGGAAAATTTTTTACTAACCTTGATGGCTGTGATTGTGCAAATCTAGCTTTAGCTCATGTAAAATTGATTATGTATTTTTGGTTGTATTAGTTATGGCTACAAAGCTTGTGATTTCAAAATTCCTTCAATGGTGGAATCATTTAAATGAGAGCTTTGAGGAATTTTTTGTGATTTTTTAACTATGGTTGTGTCATTTAGGCTTAATTTTGGTTGTAGCACTTTACCCCTTGGAGAAGGATGTTATTGACATACTTAGAGATTTCTTTTGTGACCTTCCATGCCCTTGAGGATGCTGAAAGATGTAAACTATGCTCTAAAGTTAGTTTCATGAGAAATATAGCTTTTTACTATTTTTAGCAAGTTTTTTCCTATGGCCATTTTTTCTATGTTTTAATGCTTTTCTAAATTAATGTATGGTTTATACTAAGGCATGATTTTGGCTATGATGTTTAGGCTATAATATTTTAGCTATGATGCTTTATCTATAATGGTTTAATGGTTATGGAGTTAGTAAATTGGTTATCAAATCTTTAAACAAATTTTGATAAACACATTAGAGTTTTTCATAGGGGCTAATTTCACCCCTGACTAAAGTATTTTACAAAATTCATAAGGAAATTCTAAGCATTGAAACATGATCCTAAAGATGCTTATGTATTCCCCCTATACGATCATGCTAAAGCTAGTTCTCTTTGTGGTTGAGTTCATTGGCATCCTATGCTGTATTTGCCAACCCAAGGTCAAATCCCCTCTCCTTGACATGGACCTAGAGAATGGGTCATTATGGTTTCATCTAGGGGCAACAAAATTTCTTGCCTAGCTTTTGTAGAACTTTAGTGTGATGATGTGGTCACACTTGTATACAGAGGTGGTTGGGATCATAGTGGAGATCTTGCTTCCTAGGTTTTCATGGTTAGTTTCTTGGTTCATAATCAATGATTTAGAGACTCAAGCAACAAGAGAGAAAGTAGAGAAGAAGGACACCATCAGTGCACATTACCTTTTAGACATCTAGAAGATGCTAGAGTATTCTTGATACAACATTAACAATACTTTTATGGTAGCACAAAGAGCCCACTTCTTATTTAAAAATCCTTGAGGCGTCGTGTACCGATTACAAAGGTAAGCATGGCTATTATAAGTTTTAATGTTTTGGCTTTATCTAATTCAGTCATCTTTCCTAACTTGTTAGTTTCACATACATCTTGCAGGTATAGGGTTAATGATCAAACCTTGGCGGTAGCCCACATCATGTTGAGTGAATTCACCAAAGGCCTCAAGATTAGAAATGTTGTTTTCAAAAAGCTAAAGTGGGACTTTGATGAATACCCTACCAGATTTGACCTTGTTTACAAGAAGTGTGTATTGCCCAAACAAAACATAGCTAGTGGGAAGCTCCCAAAGTGATTAGAGATATGGGCATCACTAATAGGAGCCCTACACAGGCTTCACCAACAACAAGAAGAAAGGTGTGAAAAAGAATGGTTTTCTTTGTTATGACTAAGGTTTTATGACTATTTGGGTCTTAAGCATTCTATGATCTAAATGTAGCTATACTGATGCTAAGCATTTGTTTTTGGCTTATAGGACCTTCCACTTTTGCTATGTCACTATACCCCTCATCGAATGTTTTGTAGATACTCTCATATTAAAGTTCTGTGATGTGGGGCCAACACAAGAGTGGTTGAGGGGGCATGCATCTAAGAACATCTAAACAAACATTGTGCTTGCAAGTTTGCTTGAGTTCTTCATGGCACCTAGCCCGATTATCCCTTCTTTGGAGATGTTGAATAGCATTGATTCCTTCAACATATGAGCTAATGTGTTTTACACTAGAGTGCAAGGCATACTGATTGCTATTGCCATTAGTGAGGCCACCTTTCATGACTTGTCTGGTATTCCCACTAATGGGATAATGGTTGCCAACAAACCAATGGAGAAGGTTGGCCATGATGCAAAAGTTGATGAGTAGGTTGTTGCCAGCAAGGAGCACTTTGAACTTGCTTTTAATAGCTTCATGAACCCTAACGTATGGGATTCCTATCCCTTGTTTAGGTCTTGGGCATTTTCTGAATTATTATCACAAAAGAAGGTAATTGGTATTACATAGGGATGGACCTTCAATAAGGTCTTGATAGAGGGAACTCATTTTAACTAGGTTGTTTCCTTGGCTACAGGCCTCAAGGAGGAAATCCTCAAACTTCATAAGGACCCTTCTACGATAGTTCACATGCACTATGCATTTTTTGTAGGCTATTTAAAGAGGTTCAAAAAATTCTTGGTGCTAAGGAGGAATGGATCATGATTGTGTCAAGACCCAAAACAACTCTCTAAGCCTAGGATAAAACATCTTTATCCAACTATGTAGGCTTAGAACCCACTGGAGGACATGGGAGATTCATTATCTATGACCACCAAGAACCTTGATGTTAGTTAGTCTGAATCCCTTGAAAACATGAGCGAGGTACCTCTTATGTTCATGATGAACATGAAGAAAGTCCAACAGTTGCATGTTGAGGCTAATGAAGTATCCAAGGCTAGTTTGAAATGGCCAATAGAGGAAGCACCACTAGCATCAAAGCCATGCTCCAAGTAAAGGATCATCTTTAAGATTCCTCACTTAGATCAAGTAGTCACAAATATGCTTTAACTATGTTCTTAATGTTCTTGACTATGTTATGTCCTGTGGCTATATGTGCTAACTTATCTAATAGGTTATGAATATAGGGTTGCAGTGGAACTTAGCAACCTAATATACTACTACAGAAGAGGAGCCAAGGTAGGTAAATGAGGCACACAAATGTTTGAAGGAGTAGAGGCATATAGCTATGGTGATAGAGGAGGAACAAAGGCATGCAAAGGAGGAAGTCTTGCAACAAGATATGAATGATCTAGATGCTTTTTTTGAAAAGCCACTACCCAAGGATCCGTTGAACGACATCCCTGATGATGATGATGATGATGATCAGAATGAGAATCCAAGTATGCTTATGTTTTACTTGTTATTTCCTATGGTTTTATGTTTAACTACTTAGTTCTTACTTTTCTGATGATTATTATGCTTATCGTAGTTCCTAAGTCACCAATAGAGGCCTCTACATCCACATTTCACATGAAACCATGGGTAGGGGTCCCAGACAAGATAGAATTCATGCATAAGATGAATAAGAACATCGTTAGTCAATTGCAATAGATTGCACCCAAGATTGATAAGCACTATGTTTTGCTATGCCTTAGTTGTTTTTCTATGAGTTATATTCTATGCTACAACTACCTTAGGTTGTATATTGTATTTATGGTTATATTTTTATTGTTTCCAATGCCATTTGTTGCATGGGATCCAACCTAAGACATGGATTTTGACTACTTGCCTAAGCTTCCTCTTAACACCCCACATCTCTCATGAAGCTTTTGTGCATGAAACTACAAGATTAGTGGTAGCTTTGTACAACTTTAAGGGGACTAATAATTATCCTTCTAGTGTTAGAAAATTGTAGCAACTAAAAAATTCAGTTGCTAGAAAACTAAAAATCCTATCACAACAACTTTGACCCTGAATCCCCATGGCCTCTAAAAAATGGGATTCAGGGCACTCTGGACAGTCTGGTAGATCACCTAGGGACTTAGGGGATGGTAAAATGAGGTTGTAAAAAATTTAAAAATTTGTACATATGAAAACCCAAAATGAATACAAATTACACACAAAATGAAACTATAAACTATATTAATTAAATAAAGAACGAGTTCATGAATGTATACAAAAGTGCCTATAGAACAGCAAAGTTGGGTTCACTTGGGCATGAGACCCTAAGTTAGTTGAAGAAGATAGAATCCACTCCATGATCCAAATGCTTAGCCACTCCTAATGTTGTCCAACATCCTTTTCTACTTCTCAAAATCTACAATGTTGGTCATTGATAGGGTTGAGAAATGTGAAGGATTGAGGTTGCCAAAACGCTCCATGTTGAGATTTGGGGATCCCAAGGGGGTAGTGTTGACATTCAAGGCTCACAAATCCCAAGAGGGGTAATAGGGGTAACAAGGCTATAATGGTTCTATGTTGATAGGCCCTAAGAAACTATGTTTCCACTAGGAAGTAAGAGCTCTTAAACATCTAATATGAAAAAAAATTCTTAAAGTGCCTAAAAGTGGAACCTCGAAATGGTGTTTTGGTTTAGTTTTTATAGGTTTTTGGCCATGATTTGGGTTGTAAATGACTGAAAGATTAGGCTAAAAATTGGCTGCAAACTACTATAAATTTCTACCACATCTAGGGGGTAGGTGCCCAAAAATCAGGAGGGAGGAGAGGGGGGATTTATCATATGTGGAAAGTGTCATACCCCATGGCCATTCTGTTTACCAAAAATAGTAACAAGGGTGCACCTTTCATGCTGGCTTTGCTCCTTTCATGCTGGCTTTGATCCTTTCATAGTTGATGTGATGTTCAAATCTTGGCCATGTTTCTTCTACACTAGGGAGGAGGCGTCAACATTGGCGGGGATGGGTGGGGGTGGTGGGGGGGGGGGGGGGAGTGGGGGGGGGAAAAGCCAATGGTGGGGGGGGGGGGGGGAGTGGGGGGGGGAAAAGCCAATGGTGGGGGGGGGGGGGGGAGTGGGGGGGGGAAAAGCCAATGGTGGGGGGGGGGGGGGGGTAGTTGGGGGATGAAAGATCAATGCTGGGGATGAAGGTCAAACCCCACTACACTAAGCATCACCTTTCCTCTATACTAGGGGGTAGGTGAGATCCACACCCTACACCCCTCCATGCTAACTCTATTATTCCACATTAGGGGTAGATGAGATCTATCACATCCCCGTCCCCACCCCCTCCTATAGGTTTGCAGTGTAGAAAAGTGTATACCCCGCATAAAATCCATCAAATTTCCATTCTTAGCATCCCAAAAGGCATTTTTGACACCCCCCAAACCCAAATATAGACACTAGGTGACTCTTTTCACTTAGGAAATGATGCTTTGGCCACTTATGAAGCACTTCTTAGCCCCAAAAGTATGAAATATGTAAGACTGCCTCTTATGGGTTACAATCTTCACATTTATAATGAAGTTTAGCCTTGGGTTTTATGGGATGGGGTTGCAAGGATTAGAACATGCAAATTTGGTGGTGTTTCACATGACAGTCTGTAATTGGAGGGAACTTTAGTTCAAAGGTTGCTCAATGGAAATTTAAGAGGTTGAAGTAGTAGGACTAATAGCAATCAGTATTTGTGAGGGCTTTGTGGGACAATTGGTTCAAAACAATGGCCTCTTGTAAGGTTTATGTTTAAAATCGCTCAATTGAGGAGCCAGTTGTAAATTTACCACCATCGTAGTATTTCTTTGTTATGGTTGGGTAGGTATTTCATCCTACGTTAATGAAATAGGTTGCAAAGGAGTTGATGATGATGGTGTTGAAGTAGATGGGTGTTAAAAAGGATAGTAAGAAAATGAGGACTCCCCCCTTGGAGAAGGCACTTTGTAGTATTCAGGAGGATCTTAGTGGTATGGGAAGGAAGTGTTACTAAAAGAGTCACATGGAGAGATTGGCTGCTAAACATAGTACCCATAAGGATCAAGTTGGCAATAAAGATACTATTACCTTAGAGGTGGCATCCCCCACAACTGTGGGTGTTTCCACTACTAGTACTGCTCTTGAGGTTGAGTTAGTACTCCACTCGAATAGTAAGCTTGTTGGTGGAATTTCTACCAATAGTTGCATTGTGGTTAAGCCAACCTCTTAGGTGCTTTCTATATTTCCAATCTAATATTTAAAGCATATATCCCAAATTCTTATAAGTGTGAAAATATAGGGCAACATCCCTTGGGATGTTCATATTGAAAAATGTCTCACCCCTCATCATTAGATTCTAAATCTGCAAACTCCTCTACTACTATAGCTTTGTTCTTATCTTTGTGATATTTATGTTCAACCTCCTTTTTTTCCTTCTTTCATGGACACTACCTCCTTGATCTTTACATTGCTCTACAATCTTCAAATTAGTTTAGAACTTCTCATCCAAGGATCCCCACATCTTATCATCCTTAGCTGATATTTTAGTAACAAATTTTTGGATCAGCAAGGTATTCCTCTACATCACTTCATCAAGTGATGCCTCCTCCTCATTCTTGTAGAAATGTATCTTCCTCTTATGGATGGAGGAATCTCTATTATATTCTTCTACACTTTTTTATTTTTCAATTCTCATTATTCTTTGGACACTTGTTCAATGAGCCTTTGAATCTAATGGATCCTTAGCTTAGAAAGACTTCCTTAGGCATAGACCCCAAGGGTTCTCCTTATTTCAGTTATGAGCGCATCTATGATATGGCATAGCTAATCCCATTAAGAGTATCCATGGACTAGGCATCAACACAACAATGATTAGTACCTACCCATGGCTACATCCAAGGACTCGTGAGCACCTTGCTTTCACCCTTGGATTTGCCTCCTCGAATTGGACACTCAAGAACACATTTGGTATTTGTCATTGAATAGCTCCAGGATTGTATTCCATCACCAAATGGATTTTGATTCCAAGGATTGGTACCAACATTTTACTTCCTTTATGAGTGTTCTTGGGAATAGTTTTAGCTTTTTCCATTCATTTTCCACATTTTTCAAGGCATAGACATCATGGAAGGCTTGCAAATGATTTTGTGGATCTGAATTGTATCCCCCTCTCAAATTTGAGGATATTGTTCATATCTAGCTATTTAGTGTGACTATCCTTTAAGTGCCTAGTGGGAATTCTAACTTCCTTTGAAACATAAAATTTTTAGGAACTTAAAAATTTTTAGGACATTAAAACTTTTTTAGGAACTTAAAATTTGTTTGAACTTAAAAATTTTTAGGAATTTAAATTTTTTTAGGAACTTAAAATTTTTGATGAGATCTTGTGCATCAAGGAAAAGAACGAGAAGGTTGAGAGAAATACGATAGAAACTGTAAAACAGAAAAATTGTTAAACAAAAAGTAATAGAAAGCTCATAGCATTGCACAACATATGTTGTTACATAAAAAATTTTCAAGGACTTGCACCCCTCATCAATGTGTTTAGGCAGTGTGGCCAGGTAGCCAAAGCTACAAAGGCAAGGGAATGAGCATGCTAGTACATGTATAAATAGGATCCCAACTTCTAAAATTAGAATAACTACCACTTTAATAATTAGAGCAAGCTCCACTTGTCATAGGTGAGATGGGGATGGGATGTTGTACTAACAAAACTATTATAGAACAGTATTTCAAAAACGAACATGAAACATTGAGCAAATCAGATCTTTTGGTAGAGCTGAAGAATGTATAGGGTTTAGGGGAACCCTCATGTTTGAATGGTGGACATGAGGGGTCCAACACTAAAGAATGTCATGCATGCAAGCATCTAACTAGAAACAGCAATGAACAAAAGTCTTCAACAGTAATGAAGAGATAAGTTGCAATGACGCTAGAGAAGAAATAGCTAGAGGTTATGAGGAAACTAAAGAAAGCACCTTCAGAAGAAACCACAACCATCAAGACCAACATAAGTAGAGCAATGGTCAAGACACGGATCAAATAGAAGAAACATGTCATGGTCTGCATAAACCTGCAATGTGATCAAAACCCATGAAGAACTTGCAAAAGGATTAATACTTAACCAACAATAGAAAAAAGATTTGAAAATGGTTAAAATCTAGAGAATAGCGAAAGATGCTGTCAAGCAAGGCTTAGCAATTCCAAGGCAACGAGATAGAGAGAAATTTTGAGTAACTTAAAATTTTTGATGAGATCTTATGTGTCAAGGAAAAGAATGGGAAGGCTGAGAGAAATACTGTAGAAACTGTAAAATAGAAAAACTATTAAACAAAAATTAATAGAAAGCTCATAGCATTGCATAATGTATATTGTTACACAAAACATTTTCGGGGACTTGCACCCCTCATCAGTGTGTTTAGGCAATGTGGCCAGATAGCTGAAGTGGCAAAGGTAAGAGAATGAGCATGCCAGTACATGTATAAATAGGATCCAAACTTTTAAAATTAGAATAACTGCCACTCTAATAATTAGAATAACCACCACTCTAATAATTAGAGTAACTACCACTCTAATTAGAGTAACCACCACTCTAATAATTAGAATAACTGCAACTCTAATAATTAGAGCAACTGCCACTCTAATAATTAGAGTGAATCCCACTCATCATAGGCATGATGGGGGTGGGACATTGTATTGACAAAACTATTATAGAACAGTATTTTAAAAGTGAACATGAAACATTTAGCAAATCAGATCTTTTGGCAAAGTTGAAGGATGTATAGGGTTTAGGGTTTAGGATTTAGGGGAACCCTCGTGTTTGAATGGTGGACATGAGGGGTCCAACACCAAATAATTTCATGCATGCAAGCCTCCAACTAGAAATAGCAATGAACAAAAGTATTTAATAGTAATGAAGGGATGAGCTACAGTGATGCTGGAGAAGAAACAACTAGAGGCTGTGATGAAACTAAAGAAAGCACCTTCAAAAGAAACCACAACTAAGAAGATCAATGTAAGTAGAGTGGTGGTCAAGATATGGATCAAATAGAAGAAACATGTGGTGGTCTGCATAAACCTACAACGTGATCAAAACCTATGGAGAACCTGCAAAAGGATTAATCCCTAACCAAAAATAGAAAAAAGATCTTAAAATGGCTAGAATCTAGAGAAAATGGTTATTTCCTAAAAATTTTAGTTCCTAAAAGTTTCTGGCAGCAAGTAGGGGTTCATCATGATCATATTAGTCTCTATCACCTCTGTTATGGCTATGATGCCTATGATGAAACTTGCTATGCCTTCGTTCTCTATTATGCTTATTCCCTTATTGTTACTCATGCCCCTAATCCCTATTATCCCAGTAGGATTTATCATCATCCCTATCCTACCATTCATCTCCATCATGGTCTTTACTACTTCTTCCATGGTCCCATCCTCTACTTCTCCTATTGAAGTTGGAGGAAGATGATGAGGATGATGATGAAGGTAAAGAGGAAGGAGAATCAGCATCCAAACTTTGTCTACTACCTCCTCTTCTTTAGTTCCTACAATGATCACCATGTTTATCTTTCTCTTAGTTCCCATCATAGTTCCTACCTCTAGATGAATGGCTATGAATACGATATTTTGAGACCTCCTAATCTTGAGTCTTGTTCTTTCCATCACCACAGTTTCCCACATTTGACTACAACCATTGGTTAAGGATCTTCCCATCAAAGAGAGGGAGAGAATTTATGCATTGGGGGGCATCCAAGAAGAAGTCCTTTCCTTCTTTGTGGGTTTGTAAGAATAAGTGGTTAGAAAACCATTTTCCTTTTGAAGCCTCATATTAAGCTTCCATTTGTCAATCTTTCTTTTACTGGACCTCTTTGGGATGATAATCCTGATAGGCATGGTCTTGAACCTTGTACTCTATATTAAGTCAAACAATGCCTAACTTGATGAGATTGTTCAATAGCATTGTAGGAACGAATTAGTCAGGAGGTAATACAATGTTGTCCTCCATGCCCCTACATTACAGTTTCTCATCCTAATGTAAGATGAAGGTGAAATTTGGAGTGTAAGCATCTAGATGAGTATAGACAACTTTGAACTATTGGGGCACTTACACCTTGTGGCCTTCTTGCATTTTATTGGATCTTCTCGTGAATGGTGGTGGAGAATCTTCCCTACGAGAAGAAACCATATAAGTGGTTCTTTAGAAATAATGTAAGTTTGTTATTAGTATTTATCTTAATAGTTTAGAATTAGTTTTCTTTATAATGTCATTATATATTTTCACTATCTTTCATATGTAGTGCACTTGACTAACTAAAATCCCTAGCAACAATGTTAATGATGAGCAGTGAGTAGTCCATATGCCCAACCATATGAATCATAAGCGTTACACTCATGATCTAGTTGAATTCCATGGATTTTATTTCCTAAGTATACTAATGACCAAAGATAATGACCTAAGACATGATCATTATGTTCTTAGCTTCACTTGTGTAAGCAAAAATGTATGGTTAAGTGTAAGCCAAGGTACATGATTTATATTTATATTTATATTTTATTTAAGCTAAATGTAAGGTAAGATGAATGATTAAGGATTAACTACTTAACTATCTAGTACCTTAATGTAGCTATCCTAGCAAAAGCATCCAAGCCCACTTTCCGTTCGCATCTTGAACTTACCCTAACACTACTAAGTTACTAAGTGCCTATTTTTGGGTGTACCAAATAACCACTACTAGGATTACCAAGTGTTAAGTGGTATGTTTGAAGTGATCATACTTATGTTTTGCTATTAAGTGAATTAATTAATTAAATAAATCAATGTAAAAATGCATAAGTAATAAAGTGCACAAGAACCACAAGTGGTAGAATAAATGTAGCACAGGATGAAGAACTACTGGACTGATTAGTGGGAACCAGGCAACCACTTCTAGGTGTATTTGATCTTTCAAACAATATCATTACAATCCAATTAGAAATACTAGAGGCAAGGGGCAAAAACATCATCCTATAGGGGCAACTCAAAATACCCAAGGAGTTGAACAAATGCTTGGTTGCTGAAGTTGTTGAATAAAGAGCCCAAATTGCCAATCTTGCATTTCTCAACCTAGCATTGACAATCTACAAAAAGAAGTAAATGAAAAAAAATCCAATTGGCAAAGGAAAAAGTAAATGAAACCCTCCAAAAGCTCCAGCAAGGAAGAAAATTTTGGTAACCTATCATTGATGGGATAGATTCCTATAGTAAGGTGGAAATCTATGTAAAGAACTTGCAGGTTGAGGAGATGATAGAATACATGAAGCTTGCCAATCTTCAATATGCAAATATGGCTATGTTGACTACTGCATGATTATGGGTAGAACTAGAGAAGTAGGTAGCCAACTCGTACTTGTTATACAAGGCCAAGTTCAAACATCACAATGACACCAAGCAAAAGCTTGTGGTGGCAAGTTCTCAAAGCCAAATACAATCAAAGACGTACCATCAAGAACCTAGCCAAAAGGATAAATGACTACCAAAAACTACATAACATAGTAAGGGTGTTTGATGTTGAATGAAAATATTTTGCTACCTAGTTCATCAATGTAAAAGAGTTGTTCCTTTTAATGCCTTGTCTGTGGGATATTCCCATTCCAATCCACATTGGTGATGCCATGTGGACTAGGAATGATCCCTATAGTAAGGAGGAGAATATGAAGGTATTACTATATGCCTTTTTTCTTCCACTAGATGTTGCAACCATAGTAGAATAGCCACAACTACCTCATCCACAACATGTGCTTGAAGCTAGCGAAGGTCCTTCAAAACCTTAAGAGCCTCCACTGCTTAGGACTGTTTAATCTTCTCAACCATCTTCATGCCATCAAAGGATGTGCTATCCAATTTTGTGTAATCATGTCATGGTGTTCAATTTTCTATCATGAACACCATAATTTTTGTAATGTGTTGATTTGTACACTCTAGCACTTAGTTTTGTGATGTCAATTTATTTTATCAAAAGTTAGTTAATAATTCCATACCATTCAAATTTTGTAAAGGAACTCAAGGATGAGTTTTCATTCAATCATGAGAGTATGATGAGCATCAAAGTATCATGTTGATGGACCCTCATTTATGTTGCCTCATCAACAGGCCACAGGGACCGGTTTATGTGGTGTTTTCCTATCAACGGGGCTCCATCAATGTAGTATTTGCTACATCTATGGGAACCCATCAATGTAGCCTAGCAATAAAAAACTGTAAATATGAGCTCACAGCCATGTTTATAAAGAGTAGATTCATAGTTCTAGTAGAGCTCTTATAGTTTTTCCATTGAAAGTTAGAATATTTCTTTGAGTGCCTATAGCATGAGTTAGAAAGTGTATGGATCTATATTCTAACATTGTTGTACTTGAACCACACTAGTATGTACAACAATAAAGATGAGCCTTTTGATCAAAGCTTGTAGCACTTAGAATAAATTAATGATTTATTTATGCATTTATTGTTTCCATTAATTATGCATTTAATTAAGTGAAATTAAGCTAAATTAGACTTTAAGTAGTTAGTTAATTAATTAAGAAAAATATATTAAGCACATAAGTATGATTGCTTCAAATTAAAACATGTATTTGGTTGGTAATCCTAGTAATTCTATTGCTTAGTGCACCTAGTAGCATAGCACTTGGTAACCCAGTAGTGGATACATGGGTTCAAAACATGTACAAAAAGTAGGACCGAATGCTTATGTTAGGACTAGTTAGAAATTAGTTAACAAGTTAGATTAAATTAGTTATTAAATTACTTCATCTCCCTAATTTAAGCACCAATAATATAAAACATAAAATAATAAAAATCATATTCCTCAATTACACTTAACCATACCTTTGTACATCACAAGTGTAATTTGGGAATATAATGAATGACTATTAGGGCAAGGTTCACTTCCTAGAAGACTAGTGTACTAGAAGACATAAAGTCCACAGAATTTGATCGAATCATGCATGCATGCTTTGTGATTTGTATGGTTGAGCATAGGGGTATCTTTTGTTGCTCATCATTAGCATTGTTTTTGGGGACTCTTTTTGTTTGAAATGTGTGCTATCTAGGTTTAGTGAATATCATTAACATCCTTGGATGAATCCTAAGGTCAATATCATTTCCATCATAACTATAATTACATAAGCACACTAATATTTTATTTGTATTACAAAATGTTTTCTTCTCACAAGCGAGATGATACGAAACTAGCCATCCCTCAAGAATGCAAGGTGGTATATACTAATCTAGATGAGTATGTGACTGAATTCACCTTCATCCTCCATCAGATGAACAACTATGATGGCATGATATGGAAGTAAACATTGTAATGCCTTCCAATTGATTTGTGCCCATGATACTACAAACTCTTAAAAATTTAGGCATCCAAGATCTTTAAGATGAGTACATTGTGCATGATTACGACTACCAAGAGTACCATCCCACTAAAACACAACATTGAAGAGATTGACACCAAGAGAGACACCATGAGGTTGTGAAGGGTAAATAGTTCACTAATCCCTTATTCTAGCTAAACCAAGATAACAATGAGGATCCTCCCTCAGTGGGGCCTCAACATAAAAATTCTCCACCCTTTGTTACTAATGATGGGGACATGGCCTTGAATCTATGGTCTACTATTAATAATCCAGGTTCAAGAAAATATGGCAATCAAGGCACGAGCTCGAACAAGCATCAAAAGGATAAGAAAATTGATGAACATGGCTATGACAACTAAAGGGGAGTTGGCAGACACCATGGTTGTGGAAATCCTCCTTCCTCTTCATCCTCTTCATCTGCATCTTTTTCTTCTTCCTCTTCTAGTTTTGACAAACACTGTAGAAAACATAACTATGATGGAGATGAATAATGAGAACAATAATGATCATTAGGCCCACAATGAATGAAAGAATAACAAAGGACACCATAAATGAAAAAGGAATAATGATGATGATGAACATTTGTTAACAACTTGAAGCATGCTAAATATAGTAGAGGCTATAGAAATCTTAACTAGGCATGTCAAAGATAGTTAGATTAGATGACTTGATATGAACAATATTCTTAGATTTGAAGGGGGATATAACTTTGATCCATAAACACATCTTCAAGCTTTCCATGATGCTTGTGCCTTACAGAAAATTGAAAATGATTAGTAGAAATTAAATTTATTTCCTAGGACACTCATCAAGAAAGCAGAAAGCTGGTATTTCTCCTTGGAGCCAGAATCTATCCACAAATAGAGTACAATGCTAGAGCTATTTAATGATAAGTATCAGACGTGCTCTAGAGTGTCTAATCTGAGAAAGAAAATCCAAGGATGGAAGCAAGAAAACCATGAACCCTTAGATGCTACCATGGATAAATACTATTCTCTCATACCTCGATGCCTTGGACATGGTTATTCTCAATGAGAACAACTTTTCCATATCATTGATGGACTTAGAGTGGAAACAAGGAGAACCCTTGTGGTTTATGCCCAAGGGAGACTATTAAAACTTCAAGCCCATCAAATCCAAAGGCTAATTAAGTAGGTAGCAAAAGAATAAGGAGAGTTGAGAAAATGAGAAAGTATGGAACAATATAATAGGGATCCTTCCATCAGAAAAAGGAAACTTTAATTTTGCAACAATGAGGAAGAATCATGACTTGATGAGGTGGTGAACAAAAATACCTTGCTAATCCAAAAGTATATGTCTAAAATTTTGGCAAATGTGGATAAAATTTGGGATTTTTTAGATAAAAAATTGCAAACTACTCTAAAAATTGTTGAAGAACCAAGAGAGCATAGTAGTAATCACAACTGCAAGAGGCAGAAAGAAGTTGAACATGCCTACCAAAGGGGTAAGGGTGAAGTTGCTGCAATAGATGAAGTTATAAAAACTAAATTATATGATGATGGTGGATGTGATTGCTAATACAAACATTCTAAGGGATGTTGTCCCATTGTGTCACACTTATAGAAATCTAGGATGTATGCTCTATATTCATGATTAGCAAGAAGGCAAGCACTTAGAAAATTGTCTTATCATCAAGGTAATCCCAAGCACTTCCGTTAATAACATCAATATTATCCAATTGGAGTACCACCACAACTGTATGAGCAATACCAATAGTGGAATCAACCACAGTCATGTGGGATGCCACCACCAAGGCAACAATACCCTTATAGGCAACCTAATCCATATGGGTATTACATTCAGCAACCACTATCTCCACATGACTCTTTCAGGTGTGCTTTTCCATTCCAACATCACTACTACCCCCCTGAGTACTATAGAGCTAATTCTCCACATTCTAAGAGGGATGCCACATTTCATATTTATCCTCCTTCTATCCCTGCACCTATTCCTCCATCCTCAACACAACTACCACTTTCTCTATCTATGCAAGGTGAACTTCTAGCCTAGCTGTATCAATGTAATGCTACTAGGGCCATCAATCTACAAGTGGTTTATCAACTAAGGGGTTTGGAACATCATGCTCATAAAAGACCTTTCTTCTAACCCACCAACCCTACTAAACCCTCACCAACTCAAGTGGCTAGCCACCCTACTCCTACTTCATCCTCTGAAAATTATTTTGTTAGGTCCCCTTCAAATAAAATGCCACCTAAAATCCATATTATTATAATTACTCATGTTGTATTTGATTAGATCTAGGCTAGCAACCTTCCCAATAAGTTAGCTAATCCTAGGAGTCCTCTCATCTATCTACAAATTACTAGGAATGAATCATGTAAGACTCTTCTTGATTCAAGTTCTATTGTGAATTTAATTTCTCATGAGATGTATATTACCTAGAACCTACCACCTCTCAAGAAGAGCAATTTCAAATTGGAATTAGCAAACCTGTCCATCACTATTTCATTTGAATTGGTTGAAGATATTGTGACCATTGTTTGTGGGTGGTCTTATCCTATTGATCTCTTGTTAATCAATATTAAAAACTATAAGGGAAGCTTTCTAATCATTATGAAAAGGGCATGGTTAATTATTATAGATGCAAGAATGGGCTTCAAAGATCTTTTCCTGGAAATATCTAAAGAAAATGCATTTGGAAAGACCAAGAAGAGATGAGTTCCATGCATCATGTACAGTGACACAAGGTGCAATTGCGTGTAGAAAATCTGGGCAGTGAAATGAGCATCTCTTTCTGCATGCCAACAGTGTGAACATGAAGCTAATATTCAAAGGTGTCTATACGTAATAGCCACAAAACAAGAGGGCACCCAGTGGTTGACTACAGATTCTAATAGTAGCACAATGTGATGGAACCTACTAAGAGCCTAACATGTGCTTATGTCAAAGGCATGGATGAACTAGAGCAAGTTCATCACCAACTCTTTAATGATGAAAACACTAATACCAATTGGAGAGAGTTGGAGATCCCTAATAATTTCAAGCAAGAGCCCCTAGAGTTGAAAACTCTACCTACTAGCTTGGGATATGCATTCTTAAAAAATGACAAGCAGGCTATACTTAATGCCAAAATTGCTCTTGAAAAAAAAAGGTAGAATTGTTGAAAGTGGTTAAAATGGTCAACAACCTTTTCTTTGTCAAATCCTAAACTTATTGGGATCAATCCATGGATATGCTAGCACTACATTTACACTAATCCATTCATGAAGCCAAGAATGCAGCCACAATGATAGTTGAACCCAAAATTAAAGCAAATTATCAAAGAGGAGATTGAGAAACCTTTTAAGGTAGGGTTCATCTACCCCATTGTAGATAGCGAGTGGGTCAACCTACTTATGATAGTGCCAAAGAGACGTGGCAAATGGTAGGTTTGTATTAACTTCAAGTTGTTGAACATGACAACATTCAAGGATCATTTTCCATTGCCATTCATTGATCAAGTGTTGGATACCATTTTTGGGCATTGTTATTATGGTTTTCTAAATGGTTATAGTGGCTATAACCAAATCCCGATTACACTAGAAGATCAAGCCAAAACAACATTCACAAGTCCCTAGAAAACCTTTGGTTATTACAAGATTCCTTTTGGTCTGTGTAATGCTTCTACCACTTTCCAATGCCTAGTTTTAAGTATATTTCAGTAGCAAATAGGTAGCGAAGTAGAAGTCTTCATGGATGACTTCTCCACTTATGGTGCTACATTCAAGCAATCTTGGACTACCTTTAGCAAGTATTAAAGAGATATGTGGAAACAAATCTATGACTCAATTGGCAGAAGAGCCATCTTATGGTCTAAGAGGGCATTGTATTGGGGCACAAATTTTCATAGGAAGGGATCAATGTACACTGTGAAAAGATAAGGATCATCCAAGAAATCACCCACCAACCAAAAACTATAAAAGATGTTTGATCATTCCTTGGATACACTAGTTACTACCGGAAATTCATAAAGAATTTCTCTAAGATAGAAAAATCGTTAATCGAGTTAACAAAGAGAGATGATCTTTTCATCTAGACCAAGGAATGTAAAAATGCATTATAGAGCCTTAAGTAGAATCTCATAGAGACTCTAATTCTACAAGCACTTGACTAGCCCAAACCATTCCATATCATGATAGATGCATCGAACTATGCTTTGGGAGATGTGCTTACATTGTTGGATGATAAGAAACATCCATTTTACATCCACTACACAAATAGAAGCATTGTGGCTGTAAAATTGAATTACACCACTATGGAAAAATAACTAATGGTGATGGTGTTTGCTATAGAGAAGTTTCAGCACTATGTGTTTGGATATAAAGTGTTTGTGCACACTAATCATAGTGCCATTTACTTCCTCATGAATAAACCAATAGTGAGTCCTCATGTCATATGGTATCTGGTGATCTTTCAAGAATTCAATCTTACAATGGTAGATTGAAAAGGGACTAAGAATGTGGTTGTTGACCACTTGTCTCGATTGTGATGGGATAACAAAGAGGAGGAAGGCCCATTATCCGATCTATTTCTTGACAAACTCCTATTTATTACTGCAATAAATGAACAAATTCTTGTAGCACAAAAATGGTATGATGGCATCCTCAATTATCTTCTCACTCAGGAGATTCCACAAGATTTGGACTATAGGAAAAAATAGCAATTTCTTCATTGAGTTAAGAACTTCATGGAAATCAATGGACACCTTTAAAAGGTGTGTGTTGATGGCTTGGTTCGTTTGTGTGTGCTTGATGCAAATTAATTGGAAGTTCTCTAAGATGCTCATGAAAGCCCTTTTGGAGGCCACTATGTTGGGAGATGCATAGCCATAAAAATCCTGATGGTGGGATACTATTGACCCATAATCTTCAAGGATGCCCATCAATTTGTCTAACCCTATGAGCACTATCAATGAGATGGTGGGATGATTGTACGAATGGAGGATCCTCAACAATGGATTCAACCACTAGAAACATTTGATATATGGGGCATTTACTTCATGGGCTCCATCACATCCATGTTCAATGGGAAAGCATATATAATTTTCGTAGTTGACTACTATACTAAATGGGCAAAAGTAGCAGCCATCACTGACTTTACATCATCCACTGCTGCTCGATTTATATAAAAAAATGTTGTAAATAGGTTTGGGGTGCCACGTGCACTAATTTCTAATAACGGAACTCATTGGTGTCACTTTTTGAAAACTCATGCAATGCTTGGGGGGTTCAACATAAATTAACAATACCCTATCATCCCCAATTGAATCGTCTAGTTGAGGTGACTAACAAGGAGATCACAAAGATTCTAATAAGAACTATTAACAAATATATGAGAGACTAGAGCACAAACCTAAATGATGCCCTTTAGGCCTATAGCTCAACATAGAAAATCCCTATTAATTACTCTCCCTATGAGCTAGTGTACAGAAAACTTCCATCACTTCCAATCCAATCTGAGAACTGTATACTTTCAATAGCCTGTGATCTAGATCTTGACCTAAGTCTCGCATAAAAAGAAAGATTGATCAACCTAAACATGCTAGATAAAAATTGATTGGTAGCCCTATCTTTGAATGAAGTGCACAAGGCATTCAACAAACAATAACATAACCTTAGAATATGAAAAGTGAAATTTTAACTAGGAGATAAGGTTCTCTACTAGAGTCCCACACACGTACCTTAGAAAACTAAATTCCAAATGTTATGGGAAGGATCTTATATAATTGATGAAATCTTTTCTTCTAGGGTCATGATCATATATAAACCTAAAAACCCAAACAAAAAGCAGTTGATCAACATCCAACAAATTAAGCCTTTCCATGAGCCCAAGCAAGCCAGTGCAATAAATACCTCAACAAATGGAAAACCATGCTCAATTTTTCAAATCTCCTCCTTCCAACTTAGTTGTGGGGGAGATGGCCATCTATGCTAATTATATAAGTTTCCCCTCAGTTTTTCTATTTTATGCTTTACACATTTTTGTCTTTGTAATTTATTTATTTTACACATTTTTGATCTTTAAAATTGTTTTTCTTATTTATACCATTTTCTTTTTACACCATCGTTAGTACATTTGAATCTTTCTTGAATATTTTATACTTTCTTATATTTTTTACTTTATTTTACTGTGGTTTTCTAATTTTTGTTAATAAATGTGCTTTGTGCCAACAAGACATAATGGTGCAGTGGCTATTACTAATGGTGGTTTGTGCTTAATGTTTTTTTTGCTAATGTCTAGTTTGTATTTTTGAATTTTTGTACTAATGGCTAAGACATGGTTTGTGTTTCATGGAACAAGCAGTGAGTCCACGACATTCACCCATTAACAAACTCTATGGTTTTCCTTGTTTTGGAAATTTGAGATCCCTTTCATTAAATAAACTTTTAATAAATTTGTGACCTTTGTAGTTTCTAGAATTAGGAAGGATTCAAAGATTTGCATAGGGTGTGACTTCAAGGAGACTTAATGCTCTTTCTACTCTTCTACTAACTTAAGTGGTTAAGTCTTTTTATAGACTTCTTATCATTCCATGTCGACCAATAACAGGAAGTCAAATAAAGTCTTTGCATTGTGTGGTTCCCATCCAAAAAGAAAAAATAAATACAAGAAAGTACAAATATGATGGGAATTCAAAGCACACCCCTTAGACAAATAAATGGGCTACAAACATTGGTTATGGAACTAGAAAGACATGTTACCCATGCTTGAAGGACCCCTCTAACTGAGGCTCTCTCTCACTTTCTACTTCTCTTTTTGTCTCTTTATGGAATGGTGGTTATTTTGTGGGAGCACTCTTGTGTCTTGAGGGGGTGGATCAATCTTAAAGTGGTGATTTAAACTCACTGAAAGAGGTTGATTTTGGTCTAGAATAAGGATGGATCTTCTTAGGTCATTTTAAACACACATTCTACAAGGGACTTCTTATGACCTCAATTTAGAATTCCATTCCACCTTCTCCATCATCCATCTCTATTGTCTATAAATCATCTTGATGCCAAATTCCATGTTCTTGATTTGATGTCCTGGTCTGATGTACTTGAATACCTAGGTAGAATCTTCTTAGTTATGGTCCTTAACTTCCATCAACCATTAATTACCTATGGGGCCTACAGACTCCCTAGGTTGAGGTTATGCAAGGGCAAACAAGGCATGTGCCTACTATGGGAAGGAACCACCTACATATCCCTTAATTTGGTTCATTAAGCATCTTATCCTTAAGAATTCTTACAATCAAAATCTTTTGTACATCCATCTTCTGGATCAAACCATGTGCTCCTTTACATATTTTACTTAATAAACACATTCTCCATGAAATTTTTAAATTTTTGAGGTTTCAAAGATCCTCTTCAATGATTTCATCATATTCTTGGCCTTTCTAGGACTCAATGAATCCAAAATTCCTTGTATTTTTTAAGATATTTAAAATTTAAAATTTTCCCTATCGGCTCCATATACAAGATCCTGTTAAAGGAGTAGATGCGTATATGAGACCTCATTGACGTAGTGGAAAAATAATATATATATGCATGATGCCACTTTGAAATTTTCACATTTTCTCACAAATGCTAAGGGAGTTTTTCAAATTTTCAAAGCCTAGAACCTTCCAAAGACCATAACTTTCTAATTGTTTACCCAAATCACTGTGTTCCTCGACCCTATAGTTACCAGAGGTAAGCTCTTAGTTGTGGGGGCCACAAATATGCCATTTTTTATAGAAACTTTTTTCACCATTTTTCTAACTCCCACAAAGGTTTAACTAAAATATCAACTATTAAACATCAAGTTACAAGAGTTAAACCTTTCCAACAAGCTTTGGTAACATTTAAAATCAATAATTAATAAAATAATAAATTTGACATGGTCCAAACTTAGCCAAAGTATAACTAAATAATGAGAGAAGGTATTCAAAAATTTAAAGTTACACATTATATCTACTAATCCATGGATATGTTGTGACCACAGATGGCACTAAAATGAAAATACACGTAAGAAGCAAGATAGTCTCAACCAATATTGAAATGACCTATGATGAGAAGGGGCCAAAAACAAGCCCAGAAAGAACCACTTGCAACCCATACCATATGTCTTCTTAGGAAAGATGCTAAGGTGGAATCTATTCGAAAGATTCGAAAACTAGTAGCAACAATAGAACATTCCCACTGGGATGATGCACCAACTCAATAAGAAAATTTTGAGGTGACCTTGATAGAAGCTTTCCTGAATCAAATTAGATCAAGGAAGGTCCAAAAAAAATGTAATGGAACTTAAACTTTGGCCCTTTCCTAAAGCAAGCACCTAAAGAAGTACAAGATCAACTAAAGTAAGTGGATCTCAACATTAAGAAAGAATGGATTTGATGGTGCTATGGTGTCGACTACAAGGATTTTGGTGTGCTCAAACTAGCAAGAAAGATTTGCTACAAGATTATGACCTTTCACCTCAATCCCATGGTGAAGCCAAGCAAAATCACAACCTTTTTTACCTATTCATGTAACACTCTAAGTGGGAGATTCCCTATCAATCTTCCATAGCTAATCTATCTAGAGATGAAGAAGTGATTTAAAGAGAATGAACATGGAAGGAGGGCACTCCCCTTTTCATGCCTCATCAAAAAAATATATAGGAGGGGAGGAATAGTCTATACAAATGATGTTGTCATGCAATCCTTGACTATTAATTTGACAAAAATAATGAAAGATAAAACACCTATAACAGTCATTCAAAAAGAGGAGTAGTAGCCACCACCTCCACCTACCACTCAAACAACTATGGTATACATCGCTATAATAACCCAATGATTGCACAAATATTGAGAATGACTCTTGAGTGAATAGGAGCCACGAGTAGGCACAGGTGGCAAGGATCCATATGTGTATCAACTAGTAATGAGTCACCTAAATGAGGTGGCCCAAACAATAAGCTTTATGGGAGGAGGTGGATCTATTTTCTCAATCCAAAGAACGTAGTTATCTGCAAGATCTAATCCTAAAGCTATAGAGGTCAAGGTATCTCTCATAGAATAGTAGCCACTCCTAGAAATTTCTAGAAATGCTACAACCTTCTTGGTGCACTTGGAGAAAGGAAAGGAGCTAATTGTACTAGTGATGTAGCACTAAGGGTAGGAGACAGTAGCAGAGCTGGTTACTGATAGATTTTCCAAAACACTCAATGCACCTATGGCATCTATACTAGATGTCACTACACTCAAGGATGTGCAGATGTCCATAGGGATCACAAGTAGCAAAATAAATGTAGCACAACATCAAGAACTGCTAGATTGATTAGTGGGAATTAGGAAACTACATCTAGATGTCTTTAATATTCTAAATAATATCACTATAACCCAGTCAAAGATGCTAAATGGAAGGGGCAAAAACATCATCTTATAGAGACAATTGGAAACAACTAAGGAGCTAAATGAATGCTTAGCTACTGAAGTTGCCAAATTAAGAGCCCAAATTGCCAATCATGAATTTCTCAACCCAACATGGACAAAAGATGAAGCTCTTGAATAGCTTCACACCAGACTAAAATGGGTTGAGGGTGCAATGAAAATAGTGATGTTCTACTGATCTTTGGTAGAGGCTACATAACATAAAATTCAAAAGGCCTTGGATCATACCCACTAGGAGAATGTACAATTGACCACAAAGAATCATTGCCTGTGGAATGTTGATGAGCACAAACAACAATTAACCAACTTCATCCATCAATAGTAGGAGCAACTAGCCAGAGCAAACATAGAGTTAAAGAGATTGAGAGTAGAAAATAGAAACCTCTACATGGAGGAGGTTTGTGCCCTTGCCAAAAGATTGTGATAGAGGTAGCCACTTGGAAATCAGAGGCTCTCAAATTTGAGAGAGTCAAGGATCATTAGAGAGATTAGGTTGGTCTACAAAAAGAAGTGAATGGAAAAAAACATTTAGTTGGTGAAGGGAAAAGTAAATGAAGCTCTCTAGAAACTCCAGCAAGAAAGACAAGTTTGGCAACCTATCATTGATGAGATAGATGCCTACAAGAAGGCATAAATCCACATGAAGTAGTTTTAGATTGAGGAGATGACAAAACACATAGAGCTTGCCAATATCCAATGTGGAAATTTTCCGAATGGCTATGGTTAGAATTAGAGAAGTAGATGTCTAGCTCATTTTTTGGTACAAAGCTGAGTTGAAGCATCACAAAGATACCAAGTAGAATGCACTAATCAAAGATTTTCTATTGAGAACTTATCCAGAAAGATAATTGACTACCATGGGCTGTAGAATGCAATAAAGGCATTTGATGTCAAATGCAAAAAATTTGCTACTTGGTTTGCCAACGTAAAGGAGTTGTTCCTAGTAATGTTCTATCTATGGAATATTCCCATTCCAGCCCACATTTGTGATGTTGTGTGGACTATGAATGATCCCTAGAGTAAGGAAGAGAAGATGAAGGCATTACTAGATGCCTTTTGCCTTCCATTAAAGATTGCAATCATAGCAGGACAGCCATAGCTACCTCATCCACCATGCATGACCAAAACTAATGAAGGTCCTTAAAAACCTCAAGAGCCTCCACTGCCTGGGACTATCTAATCTTCTCAACCATCTTCATATCATTAGAGAATATGCTATCCAGTTTTGTGAAATCATGTCATGGTGTTCAATTTTGTGTCATGAACACCATAATTTTTGTAATGTTTTGATTTGTGCACTTGGGCACTTAGTTTTGTCATGTCAATTTATTTTTTCAAGAGTCAGTCAATAATCCCATACCTTCTCAATTTTGTAAAGGAACTCAATGATGAGTTTTCATTTAGTCATGGGGGTATGATGAGCATCAAAGTGCTGCATCAATAGGTCCCCATTGATGTGGCCTCATTGACAGGCCTCCATCAATAGGGCCCCATTTATATGGTTTTGTCTCATTGACAATGCAATGTCGATGTAACATTTTCTACATTTATGAGGACCCATCGACATAGCCTAGTAATAAAAACTATAAATATGAGCTTACAACCATGTTTATAAAGAGTAGAGTCATAGTTGTAGCAAAACTCTTACAGTTTTTTCATTTGAGAGTTAAAATATTTCTCTGAGTGCCCATAGTAGGAGTCGGAAAGTGTACGAATCTTTATTTGAGTACTATTGTACCTGAACCACACTAGTGTATATGGCAATAAAGATGAGCCTTTTGATCAAACCTTGTAGCACTTAGAATATATTGATGATTTACTTATCTATTTATTGTTTCTAGTAATTATGCAATTAATTAAGCTAAATTAGACTTTAAGAGATTGGTTAATTAATTAAGTTAAATAGATTAAGCACATAAGTATGAACGCTTTAAGTGTAAACACGTATTCACTTGGTAATACTAGCAATGTTATTGCTTGGCGTGCCCAATAGTGTAGTGCTTGGTAACCCAACAATGGATACGTGGGTTTAGGACATGTATAGAAAGTGGGACTGGTTGCTTATGTTAGGACTAGTTAGAGATTAGTTAACTAGTTAGATTAAATTACTTATTAAATTATTTCATCTCTCTACTTTAAGCACCAAGTATATAAAACATAAAACAATAAAAATCATATGTCTCGATTACACTTAACCATACCTTTGTACATCACAAGTGTAATTGGAAAGACAAAAAATGACTATTAGGGCAATGTTCACTTTTTAGAAGACTAGTGTACTAGAAGACATAGAGCCCATGGAATTCAATCAATTCACACATGAATGCTTCATGATTCATATGGTTGAGCATAGGGGCACCTTTCACCACTCTTCATTAGTGACATTGCCAAGGACTCTTCTTATCTAAAACATGCACTATCTAGATTTGGTGAATATCATTAACATCATTGGACAAACCCTAAGGTCAATATCATTTCCATCATAACTATAATTACATAAACACATTAATATTTTATTTTTATTCCAAAATGTCTTCTTCTCATAGGCAAGATGATACGAAATTGCCTATCCCTCAAGAATGCAAGGTGGTATATACTCATCCAGATGAGTATGTGCCTTACTTCTTCTTCATCCTACATTAGGATGAACAACTACGATGGCATGATATGGAAGGAAACATTGTAATGCCTCTAGATCAATCTATGCCCATGATGCTACTTCAAACTCTTAAGAAGTTAGGCATTCAAGATCTTCAAGAGGAGTTTAGTGTGCATGATTATGACTACTGGGACTACTGTCCCACTAAAACACAACACTAAAGAGATTGACACTAGGAGAGGCACCATGAGGTTGTGAAGGGAAAACGATTCACTAATCCCTTATTCCTATTAAACAAAGATGAAAATGAGGATCCTCCCTCAAGCGGCTCTCAACATGAAAATTCTTCATCCCTTGTTACTGATGATGGGAGCATGGTCTTGAATCTATGATCTACTATTAATAATCCAAGTTTAGGCAAAGATGGTAGTCAAGGTAGGAGCTCAGACAAGCATTAAGAGGATAAGAAAATAACGAATGTGGCCGTGAAAATTAAAGGGGAGTTAGTAGACACCATGGTGGTGGTAGTCCTCCTTTCTCTTCATCCTTTTCATTTGCATATTTTTCTTTTTTCTCTTCTGGTTTTGACAAACCTTGCAGAAAACACAGCTATGAGGAAGGTGATCATTGGGACAACAATAATGATCATTAGGCCCATAATGAATGAAGGGGTAATAGAGGACATCACTGGTGAAAAATAAATAATGATGATGATGAACCTTTATTGGAAACTTGAAGCATGCTAAATATAGTAGAGGCTATAAAAATTTCAACTAGGCATGTGAAAGACAGTTGGATCAAATGACTTGATATCAACAATATTTCCATATGAGGGGGGATATAACTCTAATCTACAAAAACATCTTCAAGCTTTCCATGATACCTATGCCTTATATAATATTGAAAATGATTAGTAGAAATTAAAGTTATTTCCTAGAACACTCATCAAGGAAGTAGAAAACTAGTACTGGTTCTTGGAGCTAGAATATATCTATAAATAGATTACAATGCTAGAGTTATTTAATGATAAGTATCAGACATACTCCGAAGTGTCTAATCTGAGAAGGAAAATCTAAGGATGGAAGCAAGGAAACTGTGAACCCTTAAATGCCACCATGACTAGATACTATTCTCTCATACACTAATGCCTTAGCCATGGTTATTCTCAATGGGAACAACTTCACCATATTATTGATGGGCTTAGAGTAGAAACAAGGAGAACCCTTAGGATCTATGCCTAAGGGAGACTATTAGAACTTTGATCTCATCAAATCCAAAGGCTAATTGAGTAGGTAGCAAAAGAAGAATGAGAGTTGAGAAAAAAAGAATGTGAAAAGGAATACAATAGGAATTCTTCCATTAAAAAAAGGGAAGTCTGATTTTTTGATAACAAGGAAGAATCATCACTTGATGATGTGGTGAAAAAAAAAACCTTGCTAAACCAAAATTTTATGTTTGAAATTTTGGCCAAGGTGGATAAAATGTGGGATTCATTGAATGAAAAATTTCAAACTACTCTAAAAATTGCTAAAGAATCAAGAGAGCAGAGTAGTAATGATAAACGCAAGAGGCAAAAACAAACTAAACATGCCTACCAAAGGGGTAAAGGCAATGTTTTCATAGCAAATAAAGTTATAGAAACCAAATCAAATGTTGATGATGGGTGTGACATTTGCCAATAAGAACATCCTAAGGGATGTTGTTCCATTGTGTCACACTTATAGGAGTCTAGGATGTATACTCTAAATCCATGATTAGTAAGAAGGTAAGCACCCCAAAAGATTGCTTTATCCTCAAGGTAATCCCAGGAAATTTCATCAATAGTAGAGATATTATCCAAGTGGAGCACCATCACAACTATATGAGTAATACCAACAGTGGCACCAACCATAATCGTGAGAGATGCTACCACTACGGCAATAATAACCTTATAGGAAACCCAATCCATATGGGTATCATGTTCAATAATCACTATCTCCATGTGACTCTTCCAGTCATGCTTCTCCATTCTAACATCACTACTACCCTTCTAAGTACTATAGAGCTAATTCTTCACATTTGCAGACGAATGCCACATTTCATCCTTATCCTCCTCTTGTCCTTGCATCTATTCTTCCACCCTTAACCCAACTACTGCTTGCTCCATCTATGTAGGGTGAACTTCCAACCTAGCCACAATAACATAACGCTACCATGGTTGTCACTCTACAAATGGTTTGTCAACTGAGGGGTTTGGAACCTCATGCTCATAAAAGACCTTTCTTCTAATCCACTAGCCCTACTAAGCCCTCACTGATTTAGGTAGCTAGCAACCCCGCTCGTGCTTCACCCTCTGAAAATCATTCTTTTGGATTCCCTTTGAACCAAATGTCACCTAAAATCCATACTATTATGCTTACTCACATTTTATTTGATTGGATTCAAACTAGAAACCTTCCTAGGAAGTTAGCTAATCCTAGGAGTCCTCTCATCTATTTATAGATTATTGGGAATGAATTATGTAAGGCTCTTCTTTATTTAGGTTCTGGTATGAATTTGATTTTTCATGAGATGTATACTACCTAGAACCTACCACCTCTCAAGAAGAGTAATATCATATTGGAATTGGTAAATAAGTTCATCACTATTCCATTAGGACTAGTCAAAGAAATTATGACCATCATTTGTGGGTGGTTTTATCCTATTGATTTCCTAGTAATCAAGGTTGAAAACTATAAGTGAGACTTTCCAATCATTATGGGAAGGACATGGTTAAGTACTATAGATGCAACAATGGGCATCAGAGATCTTTCCCTAGAAATATCTAAAGAAAATGCATTTGGAAAGATCAAGAAGAGAGGAGTTCCATACATCGTAGACAACAACATAAGGTGTAATTGTGTGTAGAAACTCTGGGTAGTGAAACGAGCATCTCTTTCTACATGCCAAAAGTGTGCACACTAAGATGATATTCAAAGGTGTCTGTATGCAATAACCACAAAACAAGAGGACACCTAGTGGCTGATCATTGATCCTGATAATAACACAATATGCATGGAACTTGCTAAGAGCCTAACATGTGCCTATGTTGCAGGCATAGATGAACTAGAGAAAGTTCATAACCAACTCTCTAATGATGAAAATGTTGATACCAATTGGGAAGAGTTGGAGATCCCTAAGAATTTCAAGCAAGAGTCCCTAGAGTTGAAAACTCTACCTACTGGCATGGAATATGTGTTCTTAAAAAATGATAAGTTGATCATACTTAATGCTTGACTTGCTTATGAATAAAAAGCAAAACCTTTGAAAGTGATCAACAAATGGCCAATAGCCTTTTCTTGGTCATATCCTAAACTTACTAGGATCGATCCATGGATATGCCAACATTGCATTTACACTGATCCATCCATGAAGCTAAGGAGGCAACCACAACAGTGGTTGAATCCAAAATTAAAGAAAATTTTCAAAGAGGAGATTGAGAAACTCCTTAAGGTAGGGTTCACCTATCCCATTATGGATAGTGAGTGGGTCAACCCATTCATGATAGTGACAAAGAAAGTGGTAAATGGTAGGTTTGTGTCGACTTTAGGCTATTAAACATGGTAACATTTAGTCGAGGATCATTTTCTATTGTCATTTGTTGATTAGGTGTTGGACACCATTTTTGGGCATTACTATTATATTTTTTGAATGGTTATAGTGGCTATAACCAAATCCAAATTTCACTAGAAGATCAAGCCAAAACAACATTCATAAGTTCCTGGGGGACCTTTGCATATCACAAGATGCCTTTTGGTCTATGCAATGCTCTTGCTACTTTCCAACGCTTGGTTTTAAGTATCTTTTAGCAACAAATAGGTAGTGGAGTGAAAGTCTTCATGGATGACTTCTTCAATTATGATGCTACATTCAAGCAAGCCTTGGATCCCCTTGAGCAAGTATTAAAGAGATGTATGGAAATAAATCTATGGCTCAATTGGCAAAAGAGTCATCTTATGGTCTAAGAGAGCATTATGTTGGGGCACAGAGTTTTATAAGAAGGGATCAAGGTAGACCATGAAAAGATAATGATCATCCAAGGAATCACCCATAAACCAAAAACTTTCAAAGATGTTTGGTCATTCCTTGGACACACTAGTTACTACCAACAATTCATAGAGAATTTCTCTAAGATCACAAAATTGTTGGTCAAGCTGACAAAGAAAGATGTTCTTTTTATCTAGACCAAATAATGCAAAAATACATTCCAAAGCCTCATGCAAAAGCTTATGCTTTAGGAGCATCATGATAGATGCATTGAATTACACTTTGGAAGTCATGCTTATGCAATTGGATGATAAGAAACATCCATATTACATCCACTATGCAAGTAGAAGCATTGTGGATGCACAATTGAATTACACCACTATAGAAAAAAAATAATGTTAATGGTGTATGCTCTAGAGAAGTTTAGGCACTATGTGCTTAAATATAAAGTGTTTATGCACATTGATCATAGTCCCTTTCACTTCCTCATGCACAAACCAATGGTAAGCCCCTATGTCATACGGTAGTTGGTGATCTTGCAAGAATTCGATCTTACAATGGTAGATTGAAAAGGAATTGAGAATGTGATCACTAACCACTTTTCTTGATTGCAATGGGATAATAAAGAGGAAGAAAGCCCATTATCTAATCTATTTCATGACAAACTCTTCTTTACTGCTACAATAAATGAACAAGGTGAAAATCTATATGAAGGAGTTACAAATTGAGAAGATGATAGAATACATGGAGCTTGCCAATCTCTGATATACAAATATGGCTATGTTGACTATTAGACGGCTGTGGTCAAAACTAGAGAACCAAGTGGCCAACTCGTACTTGTTTTATGAGGTCAAGCTCAAGCATTATAAAGACACCAAGTAGAAGTTTATGGTGGAAAATGCTAAACTCAAAGTTCTCATGGAAAAATGCACTGATCAAAGATCTACTGCCAAGAACCTGGCCAAAAGGATAAATGACTACCAGAAGCTACAAAATGCAATAAAGGCATTTGATGTCAAATATAAATAGTTCATTGCCTAGTTTTTCAATGTAAAGGAGTTGTTCCTAGTAATGCCCTATCCATGGGATATTCCCATTCTAGTCCACATTGGTGATGCTGAGTGGACTATGAATGGTTCTCGGAGTAAGTAGAAGAAGATGAAGGCATTAATAGATGCCTTTCACCTTCCATTTGAGGTCATAACCATAGTAGGATGGTCACAGTTGCCTCAGCTACCACACGTGTTTGAAGCCAACAAAGGTCTTTCAGAACCTCATGAGTCTCTATAGCCTCAAACTATCTGATCTTCTCAACTATCTTCTGCCATCAAATGATGTGCTATCCAGTTTTGTGTAGTCATGTTATGGTGTTCAATTTTGTGTCATGAACGCCATAATTTTTGTAATGTGTTGATTTGTACACTCAAGCACTTACTTTTTTCATGCTAGTTTGCTTTGTCAAGGGTCAATCAATAATCCCATACCTTTCAAATATTGTAAAGGAACTTGAGGATAAATTTTCATTTAGTTGTGGGGGTATGATGAACATCAAAGTATTCCACTAAAGGATCCTTGTTGATGTGACCTTGTCGATAGGGCCTCATTTACGTGGTGTTACCCCATTGATGCGACCTTGTTAATGTAGCGTTTTCTACATCTATGAGGCCTCATCAATGTAGCCTAGTAATAAAAACTATAAATATGAGCTCACAGGCATGTTTATAGAGAGTAGAGTAATAGTTGAAGTAGAGCACTTATATTTTTTCCATTTGAGAATTAGAATATTTCTTTGAGTTCCCATAGTAGGAGTCAAAAAGTGTACAGATCTTTATTCAAAAATTGTTGTACCTAAACCACACCAATGTATATGGCAATAAAGATGAGCCTTTTGATCAAACCTTGCAGCACTTAGAATAGATTAATGATTTATTTATGCATTTATTATTTTCATTAACTATGTAGTTAATTAAGTTAAATTAAGCTAAACTAGACTTTAAGCAATTAGTTAATTAATTAAGCTTTTAAGAACATAAGTATGATTGCTTCGACCATAAACATGTATTCACCTGGTAATCCCAGTAGCATTATTTCTTGGTGTGCTTAGTAGCGTAGCGCTTGGTAACCCAGCAATGGATACGTGGGTTCAGGACATGTATGAAAAGTGAGACCGGATACTTATGTTAGGAATAGTTAGAGATTAGTTAACTAGTTAGATTAAATTAGTTATTAAATTACTTCATCTCTCTACTTTAAGCACCAAGTATATAAAACATAAAATAATAAAAATCATATGCCTCAATTATACTTGATCATACCTTTGTACATCACAAGTGTAATTGGAAAGACAATGAAAGACTATTAGGGCAAAGTTCACTTCTTATAAGACCAATATACTGGAAGACATAGAGTCTACGGAATTCAACCATATTGTACATGAACACTTCATGATTCGTATGGTTGAGCGTAGGGGTACCTTTCACTACTCATCTGTGTGACTTAAAATATTAATATTCTTGAAAAGATAAATCATTAATTCTTTTATAGCAATCATGCATAATATAACTAATCTAGATCACTAGCACCATCCTTGGCAACGATGCCAATGATGAGTAATAGGTACTCCTCATGCCCAACCATACAAATCACAAGTGCTCATGTGCAATCTAGTGGAATTCTATGGATGGAACTAGTGTTGTATCTAGATTGCTAAGCATTAATCATAGGTTTATGTCTTCTCACTTGCACTAGTGGTAGCTTTATGACATATGGTTTAGTCCAAAGTGAGGCATATGATTATGATGTTGTTGGGGCCTTAAACTAACCTTAATAATAAAATATAAATTAATTATTTAATTTAATTAATAACAAGAAAATAAATTTTAAGCTAGCCTAAGGACAATGAGTGTTTGTTCCTAGCTTGCTGAACATGTCCTGAACTCACATACCCACTACAAGGATTACCAAGTGTTATTCTAGTGGGTGAACCAAACAATAACAGTACTAGGATTACCAAGCAATTACATGTTTATGCTTGAAATTGGTTATGCTTATTCCACCAATTGATTAATATGCATGAAAATGTAAATATTAACTAAGTACATTAAAAGTAAATCTATTCTACGTTAAATATTTGTAATGAATATGAATCAATCTCAATCTTATTGTTGTTCATGAAATGTATCTAAGTACAATGTCACTCGAATAATATGTCATACAATTGACTCAAATCCACATTGTGGGCAATCACTAACTATTTGCTAAGATTATGGGAGAAAATTGCAAGAGTCTAGCTACACTACTAACCAAATGATGCCAAATACGTGACAGGTTCTTACATATTTATAAAAAAATACAAGCATTGTGTCAACAAGGATTTGTTAATGCATTTAGTTACATCAATAAGGATGCATTGACAGGGCTACATCGACATAGCTAAGTTATAGCAGCTGCGATATCACATCTACGATATAGCAAATGCAATATAGCATCTACAATGTAGCAACTAACTAAGACACATTGACAAGGATGGTACAAGGTAGATGTGATGTAGCATTAATGATATAGCATCTATGATATCTCAGCCAACTAATACACTTGATAAAATGATGCTTCATGATATCCCCATGACTTAGTTGCTTAAGATATTAGGTCTCATCAAACATCATATGGAGTACATTATCTACATACTCCTATGAATGGAAGACAAACTAGATGAATCAATACAACATTCAAAAACTATGGAAGTTCCTAGAAGAGGATGTGTGAGCAAGCAAGGATAAGCCAATGATAATAAGGGAAAGGCAAGAATACCCTATGATTGGAACCAAATATGTAGGAACAAGCCTTAATATTCTAAATACTAAAAGGCCAATTACTCTAAACCTTATTATCCAATATTGGATGATGCTAAGTCCATCCTTCATAATGTATGAGAGAAATAAGCTAATTCATCATAAAACTTAACTTAAAACTTCTTAAGATCATGCTATGTAATAGAAAAAAATAAAGGGAATATTTTTAAAATAACCTTTGGCACTACAAATGATCATCAACATAAGAATTAATTACTCTGTCGATACCACAAGTGATCATAAATGCCATAAACAAACGTTAAAATCCCCCAATTTGTAATTGAGAATCAAGAGTTGGGAATAATTTTGCAACAATGGTTTAAGTGATTTTAGAGAAAGGATTTTCTACACACTTTTCTAAAAATTATCATTCAATATTCCTAAGAAATCCATCATTCATACAAGTCCTTGAGCATCCAATCTTGAGAACAAGATGAATCCAGAAAAGAGGATTAATTATGAAACAATTCTAACTAGAAAATAAATTTTCATCACACTAACTATAATTCATGTTTGGGATAATGCTAAGTTGAAGCACATGATTATTTATAACTCAAATTTCCTACAACAGGAATTAAAAGCTAAGGTATTCAACAAATTGAAGGTAGTTGGCATGGATGGCTATGCATAATTTCAGCTTTTTGCATCAGACTTGGTGACAAATGAAGAAATGAACTAAACATTGTAGACATATTTTGACTACATAATAAAAATTTTCTATTGGGACAAGTCTTCTTATATTCCAATTTCTAAAAAAATCATTCATTTCATTATCGATGATAAGATCATCTATTTACCATTCATAGATACTCACTCTATTGATTATGATGCCCTAATGTTTACATTTCTTTCTATGTAAATCCTAAAAGAACATAGATCACAACCCTATGTTAATAATGACCTACTCATGGAACCTATTCATTCCATGTGTAAAATTTATAATGCATGAATAGACTGTACTGATCATAGCACTTTAGTTTACTGGGGCATCATTAAGATCATCTATTATATTCAAGAATGGTACTTGAAATAAACTTCGGATAGAATTGTAGTGCAGAATTTCCATCATGCACTTATGAAGGTGAAAGAGGGTGCATGCATCAAATTTGGTTTTAAAGAACTTCTCACACTATTGGAAGAAATATTTTACAATGGAGTTCCTACTCACTTGCTTATTTGTGTAGTCATCCATGTTCTTTTAGAAGAAAGTGAGGTCACAAAATTGATCAATATGAATCAAATAATGTATAAGGAAATGGAAATTGTAACCACAAAGAAATAGATTAGTCAGGAACCCACTAGTACTAGCATCAAAGTATCATCATGAAGGTTAACCAAGCAAGTCATGACACTTATAAAAATGAGGGTGCTATGACAAAGTTAAGGAACTTCCCCATTGTGTAGAGATCTACATCATGTAAGGAGAAGATCATAAGTGATGAATTCCTATCTATCCATCCTCCTAATTACTCTAATACTATAAACATTACTATGTACATAGGCTTTTCAATCTTAGACACTACTGATTCAGCTAGTCATTGCAAATTGATAAACATGACTAAAGCATCACATAGTCTAAGGGCTTGTTTCAACTTAATGACTACCAATGCCTATAAATTATTAGAAACATAAAATTATTTACCTTACATAAAAATTCCTTATTTATATGAATGGAATAATAATAATAAATTTTGGAGACTTAATTAAAAATTGGAGTAAAGATGTAGATGCTACAATTAAGAAAGGAGTTCAATATTAGTTAGACACCAAGTAGCAGAACACAATGAATAACCATGAACTTGTCATAGTTTTAGTGTATGTTTATCTTGAATCTCTTATTCGTTGTGAAGAATTTAGGCAAATTGTAGATTGAAAAGATGCTAAAATTTCAGTGGTTGTCAAGAATCTATCATTAATAGAGAACGAGAAGTAATGAGTCATGTTCTGATACACTTTGATATCAGATACCCAATATCAGAGCATAGGATGAGTTATTGGATATCTGATATCACAGGGTATATGCCAGCCTATAAATATAACACTTGGGCTCATGATTTTCATATCAGTTTTTTTCATGGTTAGTGAAGCTCTTACAATTTATTATCTCTAGAGTTAGAATTTTTTCTTAGTGCCTGTAATAGGAGTCTAAGTATGTATGGATCTTTGTTCAAACATGGATGTACCTAAGCACAGTAGTGTGACAAGAATAAACATGAACTCTTTTGATCATCCTTATAACACTGAGAATATATTAATGTTTCCTTAATGCATTTGATATTCATGCACTTCACTTTAATGCATTTTAATTAAGCAATTAATTCCCAATTGTTAATGAACACAAGCATGACCACCTTAAGCATTCATATGGCACTTGGTAATCTAAAAATGCTTAATTTTTGGTAACCCAATAGGGCTATATGTGTTTAAGATGTGTCCAAGAAAGTGGGACGGGTACTTGTGTTAGGCTAACTAGGTAGTAGATGAATTAGATCTTATATTACTTTACCTTTTATTCTTGTTATAGGTGATTAAACTTATAAAATACAAAATGATAAAAATCACATGCCTCGTTTGCACTTAACCATATACTTGTACTTCACAAGTGGAACTGAGAAGACAACAAACATTCTCCATGCCCATTTCACTTCCTAGAAAAACTAATGCACTAGTGAACTATAGGTCTATGGAATTTGACCAGATCATGTGTGAATTCCTTAGTGATTCATATGATTGGACATAGGGGTTACCTTGCTTCTCATCATTAGCACCATTGCTAGGGATCTTTAGGTTGTTTCATGCACTATCTAGGATTTAGTGAAAATTATTCAAATCATTGAAACAAACCTTAGAGTCACATCACATCTTAAGGTTACTACAACAATTTTAAGAAGCACACTATGTTTTTATTCTCTAACATCAAATTTCTTCTCACAAGAATAATTCTTTGCCCAAGTTTGACAAAGTACATCTACTAGTACCTTAACAATACTGAGTGGTATATGCTCATCTTGATGAGTATGTACCAAATTGAACATTCATCCTACATTAGGATGAATAGCTGTGGTGGCATAACATGGAGGACAACATTATGTTGCCACCTGACCAATCCATTCTTGCAATGCTCCAACAAATGCTTATATGATCGAGTCTCTAGGAACTTCATGTTGAGTATGTTGTGCAAGATAGTGATGTCAAGGATTATCATCCCATTAAGGCACAATGTCTCAGGGATCACTAGTTAGAACAACGTTATGAATCTACGAAGGGAAAAAGATTTAATGATTCTCGATTCGTGCTATACCAAAAAGATGGTGGAGAACCCTTCTCTGGGGGGTTTTTCATTTAATGAAATTCTTCTCTTTGACTTTGATGAAAGAGGTGAAAACTAGAACATGCAATCCATGATTTACAATCCTAGTTCTAGTAAGAATGGATCCAATGATAATGAAGGATCTAAAGAGGTAAGTCAAGGTAATGATGTAGATAAGAAGCAAGATTGTGATCATGGTCATGATCACTAAAGAGATGGTAGTAGGCACTATGATGATGTTAGTCCTCCTTCCCCTTCCCCTTCATCTTCATCCTCTTCTTCTTCTAGCTCTAATCGCAACTGTGGGGGGCATGACCGTGATGAAGGTGACCGATGGGACTGAAATGATTGAAGGGACCATCGGGTAGACAAGACCAAGAGTGTAGACATTCAAGAGAGGCACATTTCCATGAATGAAGTGGTAGTAGAGAGCATCGTAGGCACCAAAATCAAGGTATTAATGAGGCTTTGATTACTACCCAAAGTATGCTAAACATTTCAAGGGCAATATGAATTCCAACAAGGCATGTAAAGGATAGTCGAATTAAAAGACTAGATATGAACAATATCCATAAGTTAAAAGGGGGATATAACTCAAATCTACAAAGCCATATCCAAGCTTTCCAAGATGCATGTGCCTTGAAAAACATAGAGAATTAATGGCAAAAGCTTAAGTTGTTCCCATGGACACTCATTAAAGAAGTAGAAAACTAGTACTAGTTCGTAGAACTAGAATCTATCAAATGATGTAGTACAATGCTTGAATTATTTAATGACAAATATCAAACATACTTCAAAATGTCTAACTTGAGAAGGTAGATCCAAGGATGAAAACAAAAAACACACAAACCCTTGGATGCCACCATTGGTTGATACTATTCCTTAATGCACAAATGTCTTGGCCATGGTTATTTTCAATTGGATCAACTTTGCCACATTGTAGATGGGCTTCAATCTAGAATAAGGAGAACCCATGGCATATATGCCCAAGGATGACTATTAGGGTTAAGCACATATTAGATCCAAAGATTGATTGAGCAAGTAGATAAAGAGGAAGGTGAATTGAGAAAATAAGAAAGTACAGAAGAGTATAATCACAATCCTTCCATTCGCAAGAGGGAGGTTTGATTTTATGATAGTGAGGAAGAATCAGCACTTGATGATGTGTCAAATAAGAAAATATAGCTTCAAAAATTTTAATATGAAATTATAGCCAAGGTTGATCAGTTATGAAATTCCATGGATAGTAGATTTCAAGCTATCCTAAAAATTACTGAAGAGTCCAAAGAACAAGGTAGTGATCATGCATGTAGGAGGCATTAGTTGAACATTCCTATCAAAAAAGTAAGGGCAAGATTGTTGCAATAGAAGGACTTATGGAAAGTGAGTCAGATGATGATGGTGGATGTGACATCTGCCAATATGAACATCCCAAGGGATGTTGTCCCATAGTGTCGTACTTACAAGAGTCTAGGGTGTATGCTTTGAATTCAAGACTAACACAAAGGCAAACATCCATAAGATTACCTTATCCTTAAGGTAATCCTAGGTAGTTTCATCAGCAACAACAATATTATCCAAGTGGAACTCCATCACAACCATATGAGTAATATCAATAGTGGCAACAACAACAATCATGGGCACTAGTACCACCAAGGCAGCAATACCCTTACTGACAACTTGATCCATATGGATATTATGTTTAGTAACCCTTATCTCCATGTGACTCCTCTAGTTATGTTTCTACTTTTCAATCTCACTACCACCCTTCTGATTATTATTGAACTTATTCTCCACATGCAAAAAGGGATACCACCTCTTACCCTTATCCTCCTCTTGTTCCTACACATCTTCCTCTTCCTGCCTCATAGCTACCACCTACTTCACCTATGCAAGGTAAACTCCTAGCTCAACTGTAATAATGCAATGCTACCAAGGCCATTAATCTACAACTAGTTCATCAACGAAGTGATTCAGATTATCGATCAAAGAAAAGACCTTTCTTCTAACTACATAGTCCACCTAAGCCCTCAAATACACCCATGGTTAACAATCCTATTCCTCTGTCTTCCTTTGTATCAAATGCCTTTGAGTCCCTTTAAAACCAAACATCGCCCAAGATCCATATTATGATGCTTACTTACACTATGTTTGATTGGATCCATGCTAGAAACCTTCCCAATAAGTTAGCAAATCTTGGGATTCCTTTGATCTATTTGCAAATTGTTGGGAATGAACCATGCAAAGCTCTTCTTAACTTAGGTTCTGGTGTTAATTTAATTTCTCATGAGATGTATACTACATGGAACATGCCTCCTTTAAAGAAGAGCAATATTAGATTGGAATTGGTAGAGTAGTCCATTATTGTTCCATTGGAAGTGGTAGAATACATTGTGACCATTGTCTATGGGTGGTCTTATCCTATTGATTTCCTAGTGATCAAAGTAGAGAATTGCAAAGGGGACTTCCCAATCATCATGGAAAGGGCATGGCTAAGCACCATTGATGTAAGAATGAACATCAAAGATCTTTCCCTGGAAATATCTAAAGAAAATGCATTTGGAAAGATCAAGAAGAAGCAAGTTCCATGCATTGCATATAGCAATATAGGATGCAATTGTGTGCATAAACTCTAGGTAGTGAAACAAGCATCTATCTATGCATGTAAGTAGTGTGCACCAAAAGTAGAAATTCAAAGGTGTTTATACATAATAGCCATAAAACAGGAGGGCACCCAGTGGCTAACTACTGATTCTAAGAGTAACACACTTTGCATGGAACCAACTGAGAGCCTGACATGCGCATATGTCACATGCATGAATGAACTAGAGCAAGTTCATCACCAATTCTCTAATGATGCAAATGATGATACCTATTAGGAAGAGTTGGAAATTCCTAAAAATTTTAAGCAAGAGCCCCTTGAGCTAAAACCTCTACCAACCATCATGGAGTATATGTTCTTAAAAAATGGGAAGCCATTCATAATTAATACAAATCTTTCTTTATACTAGAAAATGATATTGTTGAATGTGGTTGAAAAATAGTCAGCAAATTTTTCCTGGTTATATCCTGAACTCACAGGGATTGATCCTAGGATATGCTAGCATCACATCTACATTGATTTGTTCATGAAGCCAAAGAGATAGCCATAGAGGTGATTGAACCCTAAACTAAAGTATATCATTAAAGAAGAAATCAAACAACTCCTCAAGGTAGGGTTCATTTATCCCATTCCAAATAGTGAGTGGGTTAGTCCACTTGTTATTGTGCCCAAGAAAGATGGCAAGTGGTAGGTCTGCATTGATTTTCAATTGCTAAATATGGAACTATTCAAGGATGATTTTCCATTACCATTTGTTGATTAGGTGTTAGACACAATATCTGGGCATTGCTACTATAGTTTTCTGGATGTTTATAGTGACTATAATCAAATCCAGATCGTGCTAGAGGACTAAGCCAAAACAACATTCACAAGTCCTTGGGGAACTTTTGCATATCACAAGATGCCTTTTAGATTGTGCAATGCACCTGCTACATTTCAATGCTTAGTCCTAAGAATTTTTCAATAGCAAATTAGTAGTTGTATGGAAGTCTTCATGGATGACTTCTCCAACTATGAAGCTACATTTGAGCAAGCCTTGGACTACCTTGAGCAAGTACTGAAATAATGTGATGAGATAAACCTCAAGGTCAACTAGCAAAAGAGTCATCTAATGGTCTAAGAAGGCATTGTATTGGGGCATAGAATATCACAAGAAAAATTTGAGTTGACCCTGAGAAATTATGAGTCATATAAGGAATAACCTGCCAACCAGAAATTATCAAAGATGTTTAGTCATTCCTTGGACATACTAGCTATTACTAGAAATTCATAGAGAATTTTTCTAAAATCACAAAACTATTGGTAGAACTAATAAAGAAAGATGCTCCATTTGTCTGGACTACGGAATGTAAATAAGCATTTTAATAGCTAAAAGAAAAACTTGTATAAACTCTAATCCTACAAGCACCCCACTAGTCCAGACCATTTCATGTTATGACAGATGCATCAAATTATGCCTTGGGAGCTATGCTTATGTAGATGGATGACAAGAAACATCCATATTACATCCACTACACTAGCCGAAGCATTGTGGGTGCACAACTAGACTACACCACCATAGAAAAAGAATTAATGGTAGTGGTGTTTGCTCTAGAAATGTTCAGGCATTATGTGCTTGGATACAAAGTGTTTGTGCACATAGACCATAGTGTCATTTGCTTCCTGGTAAACAAGCCAACAATGAGCCCGTGTGTCATATGATGGCTGGTGATCTTATAGGAATTTGATCTCACGATGGTATATCGAAAGGGCATTGAGAATGTGGTCGATGATCACTTGTCTTGGTTACAATGGGACAACAAAGAGGAAGAAATCCCACTATTTGATATGTTTCCTAATGAACTCTTCTTTACTGGGACTATAACGAAACAATTTCCCAATGAGCCTAAATGGTATGATGACATTCTCACCTATCTTCTAACCCAAGAGATGCCACAAGGGTTAAACCACCAAATGAAACAATAGTTTCTTCAATAAGTAAAATGCTTCATGGAGATCAAATGACACCTCTACAAGGTGTGTGCCAATGGCCTGATTTAATGGTGTGTCCCTAATGTTGATCAACTGTGTGTTCTCCAAGACATTTATGAAGGTCCTTGTAGAGGCCACTATGCTGGGAGATGCACACCCATTAAGATCATGATGGTAGGGTACTATTGGCTAATAATTTTCAACAATGCTCATCAATATGTCCACTCTTGTGAATGATGTCAATGGGATGGTGGAATGATTACTTGAATGGAGGGACCTCAACAATGGATTCAACCACTGAAACCCTTCGACATATGAGGCATTGAATTCATGGGTCCCATCATACCCATGTCAACTAGAAAAGTGTACATCATAGTTGATGTTTACTATTGTATGAAATGGGTAGAAGTAATAGCCATAATTGACTGTACATCTTCTACTACTACTTGTTTTGTACAAAAAAATGTTGTAAATACATTTGATGTGCAATGTGCATTAATTTCTAATAATGAAACTCACTTGATAGGCACTACTTTTCAGAAGCTCATGCAATGCCTAGGGGTTGAACATAAACTCACAACACCCTACCACCCCCAAGCCAGTGGTTAAGCTGAGGTTACCAATAGGAAAATCACAAAAATTCTAACAAGAACTATTAGCAAATATACTAAATACTAGAGCGCAAAAGTTAACAATTCCCTTTGGGCCTACCGCTCAACATGAAACTTCCTATAAGCTACTCTTCCTATGAGCTTGTGTATGGAAAATTACCAACACTTTCTATTGAATTTGAGCTTTGTACACTTTCAATAACTTGTGACCTCAACCTTGACTTAAGTCTATCATAGAAAGAAAGACTAATGAATCTTGACTTGCTAGATGAAAACTAATTCATGGCCCTATCATCTAACGAGTTGCACAAGGCCTACAACAAAAAGCTTCATGACCTTAAAATCAGAAAAGTTAAATTTCAACTAAGAGATGATGTTCTCTACTGGAATCCCACACATGTACCTTAATGAAATAAGTTCTAAACATTGTGGAAAGGACCTTATATAATTTATAAAAAATTTTCTTTTGGGGCCATGATGATCTACAAACTTGAGAGCCCAGACAAGAAATAGCTAGTCAACATACAACAAGTCAAACATTTCCATGATCATAAGCCAAAAAATATAACAAATGACTCATTGGATGGACAACCATGCTCAATATTTTAGATCTCCTCCTTTCAACTTAGTCATGGGGGAAATGGCCATCCATGTTAACTATATAAGCATCTTCTCAGTTTTTCACCATTTTTGTTTTACACTTTTTGTTTTCCAACTTTTTGTTTTACATATTCTTTATTTTACATCTTCTTGTTTTCATGTTATTAATCTTCTTTGATTTTTTTTTTACAACATCGTTAGTACATTTATTATTTCTTGAATATTTTACACGTTCTTTTATATTTTCTTTTATCCTAGTGTGATTTTATAACTTTTTGTTAATAAGGCACAATGGTAATTCATTGCTTGATGGTGGTATGTACTATTTTTTTATTTGATTGTTGGTGTCTAGATTCTAGCTTTGAATTTTGTTACAAATAACGAGGACATGGTTTGTTTTCATGAAATAGGCAGTGAGTTCAAAACATCCACCCATTCATAAAATCTAAGATTTTTCTTATTTTGGAAATGTGCAATTCCTTTTTCATTAACAAAAATATAATGAATTTGTGACTTTGGTAGTTTTTGGAATTGCAAAGGATTCAAAGGTTTGAACAAGGTGTGACTTCAAGGGGATTCGGTATTCTTTGTTCTTTTCTACTTACTTGGATGCATATGTATTTTCATGGATTTCTTACCATTTTGTGTTGACCAATAAAAGGAAGTTGAATAAGTCTTTGCATGGTGTGGTTCTCATAAAAAAGATGATGTGAATTCAAAAAAAACCTCTTAAACATAATAAACAAATAAGTCTTTGCATGGTATGGTTCCCATTTAGAAAAAACAATGGGAATTCAAAGCACACCCCTTAGAAAAAATAAATGGGCTACAAGCATTGATTATAGGACTGGAATGACATGTTACCCATACCTAAAGGTCCCCTCTAACTAAGGCCCTTTCTCACTTCCTACTTCTCTTTTCTTCTCTAATAAGGAACAATGGTTATTTTGTGGGAGCACTCTTATGTCTCAAGGGGGTGGATTGATCTTAGAATGATGATGTGAAGTCATTGAATGTGGTTGATTTTGGTCTAGACTAAGGATGGATCTTATCAAGTGATTTAACCATAAAATTCATAAAGAACTTCATGTAACCTTAATCAAATCCATTCCACTCTCTCTCATCCATCTATGCTTTCCATGTTTCACCTCACTGCCAGTTTTATGTTCTTATTCAATGTTCTTGTTTGATGTGTCAAAATTCTTAGGGAGTTTCTTTCAGGTTTTTGTACTTAGCCTTCCATAACCATTAATCACCCATGGGGCCCACAAACTCCTCGATTTGAAGCTATGCAAGGGTAATAAAAGGCCTATGCTTGCTTTAGGGAGGACCCACTTACATATCTTTTGGCTGGGTTAGTTAAGTTCTTTATCCTTAGACATTCTTACAATCAAATCTTTCTATTTACCTCATCAATGATATCTAATTGTGCACATCTTCACAACATTTTTTAGTGAAATTTCCTTTTTATTGTTGTAAATTCTTACATCCTCTTTAAGCATTTTGTCCTATTTGACCTTTTTTAAACTTAATGGACCACTTATCTTTTTTACCCTATTTGTCAGTCTTCCCACTAACATTCCTAAAGGAATCAATTTACCACAAGCATAACCTAGTCGAGTATAACCACCAATGAGACAAGGTACTTACCAGCTATGTGTTACACATTGCATAATAATTCACGATTTTATTGTGATTGTAGGGGAAGCATGGACTAGAAGCAGAACTATCTTCACTAAGGATGATGTAGTTGTACCACACGATGAGGACCATTCATGATTGTGGGATCTTCTCTCTTGCTCTTCAGCTACCAAGAGGCGTTGGATGTCAATTTTATCTAGGTGTTCACTTCTCTTATCATGAACACACAATTTTGTAAAGATTGTGACTCTGTATGCTTGGGCACTCAAAGTTTGTTTGCTCCATTTGAGTCAGTTTGTATGTCAGTCAATAATCCAATACCTCCTCAATATTTTGTAAGGAACTTATTCCTCCACTTCTTCACTTGAGGATGAGTTTTCATTCAATCATGGGGGTATGATGAGCTATGTTCTAACATGCTCTGATATCCAGTACTTGATATCGGAGCCCAAGATGCGTTATCGGATATTTGATATTGCAGGGAATATGGTAGCCTATAAATATAGCACTTGGGCTCATGATTTTCATATCAATTTTTTTCATAGTTAGTGAAGCTCTTATAGTTTGTTTTCTCCAAAGTTAGAATATTTTCTTATTGCCCACAGTAGGAGTCTAGGTTTGTATGGATCTTTGTTCAAACACTGATGTACCTAAGCATAGTACTGTGTTGGGAATAAATATGAACCCTTTTGATCATCCTTGTAGCATTGAGAATAAATTAATGTTTCCTTGATCCATTTAATATTCATGCACTTCTCTTTAATACACTTTAATTAAGAAATTAAATTCTAGTTGTTAATGAACACAAGCATGACCACCTCAAGCATACATATAACACTTGGTAACCCAAAAACGCTTAATGTTTGGTAACCCAACAAGGCTATATGTGTTTAGGATGTTTCTAGGAAAGTGGGACGAGTACTTGTGTTAGGCTAGCTAGGTAGTAGATGAATTAGATCTTAAATTACTTTACCTTTCATTCTTGTTGTAGGCAATTAAACTTATAAAATAAAAAATGATAAAAATCACATGCCTCGATTGCACTTAACCATATACTTGTACTTTACAAGTGGAACTGAGAAGAAAATGAATGTTTTCAATGCCCATTTCACTTCCTTGAGGAACTAGTGCACTAGAGAACTATAGGTTTATAGAATTCGATTAGATCATGTGTGAATGCCTTAGCCATTTGTATGGGTGGGCCTAGGGGTACCTTGCTGCTCATCAAGAAGGAAGAATGAGAAACTGCTCTACAAACTCAAACCACAAATATGAGAAGATAAAACTAGATTTTCAAAAGTTTTCTTAGACAATGGTAGAGTACAAAGCATATATCAATCCTACATTATAGTTATTGGATTATGGTTTTTCTTAAACAGCTCTAACTATGAAGGAAAAGGACAAGGGAATTATGAAAATTAAAGAACAACACTTATGAGAGAAGGAAGAATTAAAGGACAAAGCTCGTAAGTTGAAATAAGAAGTTAAAGATCTTCATACAACAAATCAAGAATTAATGTTAGAGCATTAGACACTTTAGGTCAACATCTAGGAAGCTAAGGAGAGAATGTATGTTGCAAATTCAATAGCCAAGACATGCAAACAACAATTAATCTCTAAAGAAGAAGAACTGAAAGCTTTCTAGGCAGAATTAGAAGTGCTATAAAAGGAAATGGAAGCACTTAAGGTGTTGATGAAGCAACAACAACAAGAAACACCATCTTTAAAATCCTCTCATGATGTACCAAAAGTTGAAGTACTTCCTCCTTCCACTACTGAATTAGCATCTGATCCCATTCCTATTCCCCTTCCTATTATTGAAGTCCCACCTGAACCTAATGAACCTCTAGTTCCCTCTAAATCATCTCTTATCATAGAAATGGAGTCCACTCTATCCATTCAACAAATTAGCACTCCACAATATACACTTTTTCATTTTAAAGTTAATAAAAAGTAGTGGTTCCTTATGTTCACTTTGTGCTACATGTTTGTTATTTCTACAAATTCATGAGTTCCATCAATTCTTACAAATATATAATGCTATATGACTAGCCATCATAAAGTATTGTACAGTTCATAAAAGATCAATAACACTTATTGACTTTGTAAGAAACAATAAATAGTATTACAAAACTAATGCTTGAACGGGATTGTTAGAATATAATCATAACATGATGTATAACCATTAGTTTTAAAATGATTTAAGGTTGTTTGTAATTACTTCTAAACAAGTCGTAACAAAATTACATGACTTATTGTGCAAATCGTTATGACCTTATCCATGAAACATAGACAACCAAGAATTAAGTTAAGAAGAGAAGTGGGTGAAGTGAAGAATAAGTTATAAGGAACAACAAAAGGATAAAATAAATATAGTATGGATAGCTAATGATGAATCATAAGAAAAGATACTGGATGAAGCATTACACAAAAGACAATCAAAATCTTAACCACAAGAATTTGAAGAGACATGTCCAAAATAAGAAAAGTAGTCAACACTAAAAAAATGTAATTAAAGAAAAAATTATAATTTTTCTTTAGAGAAAAAAGACTTGATATATGTGAATCTTATAAATATTTGGGAGTTGGATATGCCAATAATTATAGTTGGAATACCTTTATTACTAAAAGGGTTTAAGTGGCATGTGAGCTCTATTTGCTCTAAGAAATAATTATAGTAGGAAAGAAATTTTGGTATTGGAGATGAAAAGGAAACTTTATCTCAATCTTGTCCAACTTGTAGTATTATATGGATGTGTTGCATGGGGACCTTCTCTTTCTACACATAATTGGAAAAAATTAGACCATGTTCAAAAATAGTTTCTTGTATTTGAATTTCAAGTAAAAATGCAGTCTTTTTATGATATCCTACTTTTAAAAGTAGATTTGCTTCCTCTTAAAGTTGAAGCCCTTCATCAATTTATTGCTTAGACTCAGAAGTTAAGTCACATAGAGGAAGTTCATTATGCTAAAGAGATAATGAATATTACACAAGAAAATTGATGGTTGCATCAAGGAAAATAATGGCTTTAGTCATGGAATATTGTAATAGAAGATCTTCCTTTAAATAAAAAGCTCTTTTGAACCCTATAAAAGAAGAAAAATATTTGCACACTGTGCAAACATAGCATAAAAGCTGAAGAACTTTGTTTTTTTATTTTGTCCATCTTTTGCTCACAATCAATTGAATTGTACTATTAATTGTAATATGTTGATTGCTTTCTTTCAAATTAACCCTATCTACTAAAGCATTACATCAATGATATTTTCAACTTTTTTGAAAAATATGTTGAGGCTCTGTAGCTGTCCAATCCTTTGTGATTTCTTAGATGTAATAAAAACTTCCATATTCCAATTTCTAGTTTCTATAAATAACTTGAATGTTATATTTTTACATCACCTCATTAAATTTCAATTATGAAATAGTTAATAAACAAACACTCAACATTATTAAAAATCCAAAAATTTTGCATCAATAAAAAAAGTTGAAAGTACTTTAAAATCCTTGAAAAATAAATTTGTTTAAATTAGTTCTGCCCATAAAACCTTAACATATAACATAGAAAGCCAAAGCATGGGAAAATTTCTCGGGAATTAAATTAGAACATATTACATGTCATCTAATCTGATGGGTTTGTCAGTTTTCTGAATACGCACGTAAAGTGATTGTGCACTCATGCATCAAAAAATCCGATTCGTGGAAGCCAGGAATGAGGATTCGTGATTCTAAACGTGGGTACGTGTGTGCCTCAAGAAAAAGTGGAGACCAGTAGGTGGGGACGTGATAGAGAAAATTTAAATATATTATTTAAAAAAAATCTCATGTATCATAAAAATACATTGTAAAATATAGAACAAGTTCAAAGTAAATCCAAAATATTGTTAATGCTTAAAAATTGCACAAAAGATTGCAATATCACCATTAAACTGAAGCAAGAAAATTTGCAAAGGTATGGTGGGCATTGAATCCATTTCCTTAGTCAGGAGCCAAAACATATAATTTCTGCAACAACTAAAATGACAGCAATAAAATAAAACCCTTTTGTTACTCCATCCAATATTTCCAAAAATGAAATTAAGCCTCAAGCCTCAACCAAATTTATAACAAATTAGGTGTGCTAATACTTTTGTTCAACCACTACTTGTGAGTAGCACCCGAGGGACTAGCGGTACGGCCACGTTGAAAATGACTGCATTATAAGAAGAAACAACTTAATTAAACTAGGCACAGCCCAGTAACTCACCTCACCTACAATGATCCAAAACCTTTCTGGAAAATCGGCACTAGTCATGATGAAGGGGAAAGTAAAAACAGAGCACCATGAGGTTGCATATGGCCATTGACCATGTATTGGTGGGATTCGTTGCTTTATAAGCAAACAGATTTTTAAAAATGTCGAACAAGCATCCATCCGTCATCATGTTCATGACTTATGACCCATGACGATGTACCCTGTTTTGTTTTTTCTTTTTTCAGCATAGGAGAAAAAGAGCAAAAACCAGCAATGAACATTAAACACGCGTGAATGTGAGTCATGGCGGAACCTTTCACGCTCCCAAAGGCAGGCGAATCCATGCAAATGCAAATTTTTCCTTGCAAGCCCCATCCAAAACTTGATTTCCGTATGACCCATACTTGCCCCTTAGGCTTTCGGTTACCATGGTAGCCCTTTCGTGATTTCTGTGTGTTTGTTTATTTATTCGTAATCACTTGTTTTCTGTGGTCCGTCTCATGCGGATGCCACGAATCTTGATTGCTTGCTTGCCATTTAACAATGAAATGAAATTTTTGGTATGATTCAGAACAGGAGGAGAAGATACGTAAGATTTTAATGCAAAATGCAGACATTCCAAGAACTAAAAAGGCAAGAATAATGTGAGGCGAAGCAAGGCAAGGCGACCATTTCAATGTATATGTACAAATCCAGACAAAATTTTGTTGGAAATTATGAAATACGTACCCATTGCGAATTTAATGCGCTTCTGCACCCGCTCCCGAATGTGACGTGAACAATTCGTCAAAATGGCGAATCTCCGACGCATAATTGTGCACACATTTTGCAGAACATTTCGATGAACAGTGCGCTTAATAATGGCAGGAACAAAAGTTATGCGGAACATTCCGATATGAACAGTGCAGGTAATAAGGGCAGGAACAAAAGTTTAAGAAGGCGGAGTTGTGTGAAATTGTATTGGCCATACAAATTTTGCCGCGTATTGAGCATCATAACACTCAACATTAGGCCATTTTTGCTGAGACAAATTGGATAGCCCTGAATCGCCCAGTTTTATCTTATGCATAGGCACCACGATTCTCTTCCATTGTTAATCACAGATTTCACAAATTACGCGGGAGAGCCACTTGCACGTCGGTATCAGCTTTGTATGCACCCACTGGAGGCGCAGGGGTGGGTGCCTCCGCCAGCGGAGGCTTCAATTTCTGGCGCCGCCAACGACAACAGAGAAAATAAAGAAGACCGCCAACGGTGACGGAGGCGGTGAAGGAGAAGAGAAAGGAGAAGCAGCGCAGTTGGATTGTGTTGGACATGGAGGCGGCCATGTTTGAGACGCGCGAGCACCGCAAAGACGGAAACCATTTGCGTCGCAGCCTCTCCAGATGGGGGCTCTCCGTAACCTGCAGCACAGCAGCCGACAAGGCCGGCAACAGGGGCGAGCCCTTGGGTAGAACGAAAGTGACGCCTGCAGTGGGCAGAGGCATACCCACCAACGTGTACTTGTTGCACGACGTCGCCAGAAGTAAGTTTTGGTTGATCTCCTGAGAGTTGATGAAGGCCACCACGCTGCCGTTGTCGAGGCAGGCCTTGTACTCGTCCACGGATTTGAGACCAACAAGCAGGTTCTCAGCCACGCCCTCCTCGCGCTCCAGGTACTTGCCTACGAAGGTCCCGTAAGGGTAGCCCACGGACTGGTTGCGGCTGAGCACATCCTGTAGGCTTGTGGCCTTGGGGCTCAGCTGCCTTGCCGTGAGCAACGATGAGAGACTGGCTTGGTAGCTCGACACCAACACCAGCGCCATTACCATCCATATCACCATCATCGACCTTACCATGCAAGTCCTTGCATCCTCCTTTCCTGCATGTTCAACGTATCCTTGAAATTAGTCCGATACATCCATAAAAGTGGATTTAAGTAAAAATTTCATTTCCAATTTCGTAAGGGGAAAATTTCCCTTTTTCCAAAAGTCAAATCATAAAATTGAGTAGGAAAAACTGTACATCTACAAGAATGGAACCTTTGATTTGGAGAGAAAAAGATATAATTTAATATTACATAGTTGATTTGCAAACGAAAACTCAGAAAATATATAAATTCGAAACCGAAACTCAATTTTTAGTAAGTTCGAATACCTTTACGATGTATTAAACAACCAAAACATAAATAATTCAATATTATGAGTTTTCGAGAAGGGTCTTACTGTGCATGAAGAACAATAAAGAAACCGCCATCCTGCATAATGGTAGGTAACCACAACACATAGCAAAGAGTTAGAAACTGCTCTCTGTGTCTTTTTTTTCTGTGAATTCAACTGTATATACATGGTGAAACATTCATACCATATGCCTTTGGAGACTAGTTGTCGTTGGATACCGTCCGGTGATGGAATCCGCGGAACATAGCGGGTTACCAAAGTCAATAATTAAGCTGTTGGGTGGAAAGTCAAAAAAAAATTTCAATGTTTGTTAAAGAGGTGCTAGTACCTGCACTTGGAGCTGGAGCTGGATCATGACCTAGCAATCTATTCACTGCAGCGATGATAACAGCGAAAAGAAGAAAGGCGATCCATGAAGCCAGCCATAGCGGAGCAGAAAATGGTTTCACGAAACTGTAAAACCCCTCGGTGTCCTCCCCTGAGTAGTAGGGAACAGTCATGACGAGGCCCGTTTCTGAGTAAGGCTGTGTGAAATCCACGTAATTACTTCGGTTTGCTGTTGCTGAGAAAGGTCCCACCGCGGCGTCAAAGTTCTGTGTTTCAATAAAGACAAACAGAATCCATTAAATTTTTAACATACCACACCGAAGAAAACATGAAACAAAATGATATATTACAATAAATAACTAAAATAACGCATGCACCTGAAGGTATATTTGCTGTATAATATCTTCGTAATAATCAAATGAGGCGTTTCCCTTTGTGTAAGGGATATATTCTCTGGGCAGGTCAAACCCGAGAGTGGACACTGCAGCCTCAAATACATCCACGCAGAAACCGGTAACGTTGTATCCATGAGACGCAGACTGGCTACTGTTTGAATTTTTCGCGACATTGATGAGCTGGGCAAATCCTTGTTGATACGGAACTGCAATTCTTAGCTTTTTACCTTCCAAAGGGATTTTGAAACCTCTCGGCACTTGACCCTTGGATCCACCAGGCCAAACAATCATGCTAGAATTCATCTGCAAACCGTTGGTTAATGTCCAGGAACCCACCACTTTGTAAGTCCTGCCCTTCTCCCTCACAATGTTGATGATCTCGTATTTACAATCAGAAGGCTCACCGTCGCCATTAAAGCTCACAAAGGTCCCGAGCCCTGTAAAATTCACTGATAGTATTTTCTGTTTGAGAAGCTCACCTTGCGCGAATCGCTTTATACCGAAGATCCGGCTTGTGAGGTCGACATCAGAGATGGGTTCGCTGAAATTGAGGGAGAAGGTACCCTCCTTCTGTTCTTGGACAAGAGCATCGATGGCATAAGCCACGGCCCACACGGCTTCGTACAGTGCTATGGCTCTCGTACCCAGCGGATTCTGCAGCGTCGCAGGAATCTGAGACTGAAATCGGCTCCGCCATCTTTCATAGAACTTCTTTAAGGCCGGGGTCCGACGAAGCGACGTCCTGATGCCCAACAAGCCCGTAAAGGAATCCAAAATGCTGGGGTTCAGAGACTCGAATCCTCCTACGAAAGACTCGGTGAAGATCCAAGCTTGTTCACTATTCATGAGCCCCAATTTCTTAGCCTCCAACAAGAGCAGAATTCCCTGGTCCGGACGCATGATAACGATAAAAACCCGCGTCTGCAGAGAGCGCAGTTGCTTCAGAGCCGCTTGCAGAGAAGTAGAATTCATCTGCGGAGAGAATGGAATCCTGTCTACGATTTTGCAGCCAGCGTCTCTGAGAGCATCGGTAAGAACCGGGAGACCGCCGGTGCCAAGCTCGTCGTCGAGGTAGAGCACCACAACCTGTTTCCACCTGAAATTCTTCACAATGTCTGCTACGGCCCTCATTTGCACTGTGTCGCTTTGAGATAAGCGCATAAAATAGGGAAAGCGATGCAGGTTCACCGTCGGATTTGAGACAGCGAATGTGACCACAGGCACGTGCGCTGCTCCTGCAATTGTGGCTATTACTTCTGCCGCGGCGGACGACTGCGGCCCGACGATGGCCACCGTGTTGTTTTTTATGAGATCCGCCACGGCAAATGCTCCTGCTACTGCGTTGTGTTTCCCGTCCAGCACTTCGATATACAGAGTCGTAGAATTTAAAATATCGGAGGAGTTGTTGATGTCCTCCACTGCCATTTGCGCCATTGTATTGGCTATTGCACCGCTTATTGCTGCATCCTTATCCACCAGAGCTCCTATGTTGATTATATTTGTTTGTGCCTGCGCTGCAAATCCAGTGCTTGCGCAAAATAATACCACCATGGCCAACTTGTACAATTTCCTTGCAAAATCCATAGCGTTCAAGAATACTCAAAGATGAGCTGGCATGTGCATATATGCAAAAGGCCATAACATCTGCATCTTAGNTGGCATGTGCATATATGCAAAAGGCCATAACATCTGCATCTTAGCTTTATCACTTGTTGCTTGAAGGGAAGACTCATTCTCTCAGGTAGTCCACCAGGGTTAGATGGAGTTTAGTCTCAGAAATGAGGACAGAAACGCTATTTGTTTAGACTTTGAACAGCAGAACATGTTTTGTTGACATTCAAGTTGACTCGACTTCAGAACTCGAGTCCAAGCACCAAATAGTAAAGTCTTGCGAGCTCGATCGATCAAGTCATTCAAAAAGGGTGAACGGAGTAGGTAGATAAAGTCTTTATTTTAATTTCGCTGAACTGGTCGTTATTTCAGAGTCCAGGTCGTGGAGCCGTATTGACTATGAGTACAGGTTTGGACTGTTTCCCAGCATCCTGGAAGAAACACATGTTTCCCTTTTATTGAAAATTTGCTATACGCTTTTTCGTGTATTTGGTGCGTACGATTAAAAAGTTGTAAAAAACTCGCCGTCGGTTTAAACAAATGACCTGAAAATTTCGAAGTCATTCGACTCGGAAAACAACTTACCATGCATAGCCAAAGAACTGCAAAATGATGTTGAACGTGAGACAAACAGATAGCATCAAAAATGAAGATAAATTGAAGGGCCAAACATGCAAGATACGCTAGAATTTTTTAACATTGAAAATTGTAAATGTGGAATATGAAATTGGAATGCTGTGAAATTATTCACTCTAACAAAAGTTTTGTGTTTACATGTATTTTATCTGCCTTTTCTAAACTCTTTACGTATACTTTTAAATTTCTTTAACAAAGGAATGATCGGGAATTGAAATTTCTTTTGGAAAACATGTATGCGTAGACAGTGTTTTATGCTTGCCTATTAGTTTTACATTAAATTTACAGCTGTTCATTTTCTAAATAATTTTTCTAATTTGACTTTTTATTTTTATAAAAAATTTAATTAAAATTAACGATTATATTTTTATAAAAAATTTAATTAAAATTAACAATTAATGGCAGTTTCTAAAGGTGTGGCAAAGTAACTCAATCGAGTCAAAATCATTGCTCGGCAGAGAACGCGGATTATTGACCAGAAGGTTGAAGGGAGAAGCTTACAGAGGGCTGGCAAATTGAATTCAACACAAGGGATGGCTTAGACGGTGGTCAAAATCGAGGCGCGGAGTTTGTTATGTCCGACAAAGTTAATCAAGTATAAGGAGGTCAAGGTCAAAATATTGACGGACCAGCCGGTTATTTGAAAAAGGTTCAATTATTCCAGTAACTTTGCAGTGTATACAGAAAATTTCGAGATCCGTTCTTTTGAATTACCTTCTTTATTGGGTTTTCATCTTCCCTCATTTCATAGGTATGAACATTTTTATTGGTTTGTGGTGTACTCCTTTGCAGTTTTCCTTTTTTATTTTTTTAAGTTCTTTTTTCTCATTGGTGACTTGATCTGGGCTTGTATCTCTTCTAATTTCCCTTAACCATAAACCCCAAGAGTCTCTATTATTTTGTTTCATAACTGTCTATGATATGCCTAAGTTATTCTTGTTAAGAGAAGCCATGACCTTGGCACCTATGTAGAAGTGAATAGTATGTACCCAAAGCTGCATCAATGGATTTATGATTCTCTTGTCTCCATCCTTGGATTTGCTTCCTTAAATTAG
>MNCI01010443.1:1789657-1803713 GCA_015680685.1 Gnetum montanum
ATTATCTATCTTGTCATCTACTTGTGGCTCTTCCTTCCTATCAACACTCAACCTTGTGAGAGTTTGACAATAAGGATGATAAAGAAGATGGAAAACTAGGAGAGCCCTTATTGCATACTCTTTTTCCATGAGCCCTTTGATTGTCTCTTCTTTGCCTATTGAAAGACTGAGGCCTAGAAGCCCTCCTTGTGTTGGGTCTTGTTCCACCTCTTCTTTGGTTGCTTGCTCCTGCACCTGTGGCTATTATTTCTGCCATGGCCGACGTCTGCAGCCCCATGATGGCCACCGTCTCGTTTTTTATAAAATCTGCCATGGCAAACAACGCTCCTGCCACTACATTCTGTTGCCCGTCCACCACTTTCAGATACAAAGTCGTAGAATTGAGCATAGACGAGCAGTTATTGATGTCCTCAGACTGCCATCTGGGCCACTGTAGTGGCTGTTGCACCCACTATTGTTGTATCCCTCACCACCAGAGCTCCTATATTGATTATACCTGTTTATGCCTGTGCTGCAAATCCAATGCTTGCACAAAATAAGACCACCCTGGCCAACCTGTACGTTTTCCTTGCAAGATCCATTGCGTTCAAGGATACCAAAAGATGAACCCGCTTGTGTACATATGCAGAAGACCATAACATCTGCAACAATGCCGTTTGTTTAGACTTTGAACCACAGAACATAGTTTTTTTTTAACTTTTAAATTACCACCACTCCATCACCCCGAGTCCGAGCACCAAACAGTAAAGTCTTAAAAGCTCTATCGGCCAAGAGATTCAAGGAATAAGATGTAACCGAAGAAAGTAAATAAAGACTTTTGCTGGACTTTGACTGACGCGTTGTTTCAGACTCCAGGTCATGGTATGATATTAACTATTGACTATGAGATAGGTTTGGACCGTGTCAGGTCATGGTATGGCATTGACTATTGACTATGAGATAGGTTTGGACCGTGTCAAGATCCAACCATGTTAGAACACATGTAATGCGCGTTTTCAATTTCTTGGCATGTACGATTAAAATGTTGAATAAACTTGAAGTTGGTCTCAAAATATGAGCTGAAAAGTCCGAAGTCATTCGATTCAGAAAACAACTTAGCATACATGGCCAAAGGAGGTATCGATGCTTAACGTGAGAGAGGCGCATAGCAACGAAAATGAAGTGAAATTGAGCCCGACATGATACCATAAAAATTTATGGTATTGAAAATGTTCAATGTGTAAGAATGTGAAAAAAATTTAAACTTCAGCCAAGGTGTGTTTACGTGTGTTTTATCTGCCTTTTATAAAGGCTTAACCTTCGCACGGTAATGGTAATTATCAACGCAAAGCCGCAAAATAAATAGGTCAAGAAATAAATAAATATGGGGAAACCAAAATTCTTTTGGAAAACCTGTACGACCAGATATTGTTTTCTGCCTGCCTATTATTTTTAAGTTAATTTGAAAGTCATTTATTTTTAATGATTTTTCTGATTTAATGTTTCATTTTTCCTGAAATTGAACCATTATTAAGTCAAAAGATCCATAAGATGTATTGGACAGATATTACATTTTTATTAAAAATAAAATAGACCCTTCAAATTAATCAAGTATCAATGGAGGACAACAAAAACAAATCATACAAGCTTTTTTGTTGTAACATTATAAAGCTATCTCAAATAGGTAGTCTTAGCAAAAGAAACAAATGCATATAACTTATTTACAAGGGCTCTTGTTAGAATCTAATTGTAACACAATGTACAGTCTATAGCTTCATAATGATCCAAGGTTGTTCGTAAGTACTTCTAAACAAGTCATAACAAAAGGACATGACTTATCATGCAAACCATTATGACCTTATTTGTGGAACATAAGTAGCCAAGAATTAAGTTATGAAGAGACGTGGATGAAAAGAAGAATAAGTTGTAAGGAATAACAAAAGGATAAAAGGAAGATAGTAGGCGCAAGTAACAATGAATCATAAGGAAAGTTAATGGATGAAGTATTACATAGAAGAAAATCAAAATTAGAACTACAAGAATTCGAAGAGACATGTCTAAAGTAAAAAAAGTAGGTAACACTAAGGAATGTAATTAAAGAAAGGAGTCATTATGATCCATAGACTCATAATGACAATCCAAAAATCCAAAAGGTTATCAAATGACTCATAAGAAAAAGAAGTGACGATGGATCCACTTTCCTAAATAGGACAAGAAGATCCAAGCTGAACCATTCGTAATCTGGTTCAATTTCCTAATGAGGAAGAGAAGACCATATTGTTATGATGGAATGATGAAGATAACTATGAAGAGGAGATAGGCTATGATTGAGGTAGTAGTCCTTAACATGTTAAGCTATGGATCTCTAAGGAGTCCAAGAAGGCCCAACCTATGTAGTACTAACCAATCGAGAAAATTTCCACTATACTTGTCATGAGTAATAGGCAGAAGTAGGCATTATAAGGATGTAGCCAAGAAGAAAGAGAAGAATATGTTAAAAAGAAGAGATTCTTAATAAGATTAAGAATATCAAGAATGACTAAAGAATGTTGATGATCCTATTAGGAAAGATATATGTTGATGAATTACTTAATCTACAAGTCATGTGTTAAAGTTTTCTCATAACCTAAATGATCTTGAACTAATTAGTGTTATCCTAGAGATGTAAAATCAAACTCTAACATGGTATCAAAGCTAGAGGTTGGAAATTCGTTATGAAGAAGAGGAAATTATGGAGAAAATATAACTAGAATTACTAAATTCAAAATGAAGTGATATGCCAAAATATCATAATGATTTGAAAATAAAGGACATTTATATGAGATACTTATATGGAAGAGTTAATCAATTAAACCCTATATATGGAGGCATAGGTGTAAAAAAAAAAACATGGGCTAATATATTGCTAAGCATAAGAAAGCATAAAGATTAGAATATAATAGAAGGATAGAATGAAACCATGGAGCAAGTTCATGAGTAGATAAAGCTCTTGATAATAGCCTTAGAGAGAATGTTGGAGTCTCCAATGATGTCTACCAATTAAAAGAATGGTATTCAACATCATCTACTTCTTAAACATTGTATGGAGTACATTATTTACATATTCCTACAAATGGAAGATAAGCTAAATAAATCAATATGGAAGATCATAGAAGAAAATGTGTAAGAAAGCAAGGACAAGCCAATGATAATAAGGGGCAAGCAAGAATACCTTATGATTGAAACCAAAGATGTAGGAACAAGCCTCAATATTCTAAACACTAACATGCAAATTACTCTAAACCCTATTTATGAGTTGTGGTTGATTGGATCACATTGACGCAGTATCCTATTTTACCTATATAAATGTGCACACCACCACATTTATGGGATTCATAGTTAGGTAGCATAGTCGAACTCTTGTTGTTTGTTTCTTCTAGAGTTAGAATATTTTCTAAGTGCCTATAATAGGAGTTAAAAAGTGTATGGATCTTTATTCAAGCTTTGATGTACCTAAACACCTTAGTGTGAACAACAATAAAGACAAGCTTTCTTAATAAACCTTGCATCACTTGGACTTAGCATAATATTTTCTTAATGCATTTACTATTTATGCAATTTATTTTAATGCATTTAATTAATTAATTAATTAATAGTAGATAATTAATGCACATAAGTGCTACCATCTCAAATATACGTTAACGCTTGGTAATCCTAGTAGCACTTACACTTGGTAATCCAATAGCACTGCAACATGTTCAAGATGTGTACAATGGATGGGAACAAATGCTTATGTTTCAATTAGTTAGGCATTAGTTAATTACTAGATTATTAAACATTTAATTACTCTATTTTCTACCCTTAGGCATGTTAAATGAAAAATATAAAAATGATACAAATCATATGCCTCAATTATACTTAACCATACCATTGTATCTCACAAGTGGAACAGAGATGAAAATGGTCATGTCCTTGAGATTAACTACTTAGATAATGTGTACTTAGAGAGCTAAAGACTATGGAATTCAACCATATTTCTTAGTGAATGTTGGTGATTCGTATGGTTGGGTGGAGGGATTGCTCACTGCTCATCATTGGTGCCATTGTTGGGAATTGTTTCGGCTATTGGTCCCTTCTAGTTTTTAGCCACTTGTCCCTTGGTTGGGATGGATCCACCTTATGTCCATGTTTATCCTTTAGTCTCTACTATTTTGGCAAGGTTTGCAGTCATCCCTATCTCACTAGTCACCTCCATCATGGTCTCTTCCTCTACAGCTTCGATCAGAGCCAGAGAAGGAAGATAATGAGAATGATGAAGGCAAAGAGGAAGGAGGAATAGCACCAAAACGGTGCATGCTATTCCCTCTTCTTTGATCTTGGCCACAATCACCATGTTTTTCTTTATCATGAAGCTTATCATTGTTCCTACCTTGAGTTCCTCCTTTGGAGCCCCCATGGTCATGGGACCTATTCTTCCCCTAACTAGGATTATTTACAATTGACTATAAATGTTGTCAAGGGCTCCTTCATCAAAGGGAAGGAGAGGAGAGTTAGTGTATTAAGAAACCCCTTGAGAAGAGATCCTATCATACCTTTTGGCCCAATAGGAACAAGGGGTTTATGAACCGCTTGCCTTTTGATGCCTCATAGCGAGCTTCCATGTGTCGATCTTTCTTTCACTAAGCCTCCATGGGATGATAATCTTGGTAGTCATGATGTTGCACAACATACTTAACATTGAGCCCTACGATTCCCAATCTCATGAGACTATGGAGTAGCATCATTGGAAGTCAAATTGAGAAGCAACATGATGTTGTCCTCCATGTCCCTCCATCGTAGTTGTTCATCCTGGTGCAAGATGAAGGTGAAATCTAAAATATACTAATCCAGATGAGTATAGACCACTTTGCATTGTTAGGGCATAAGTGCTGATTGGAAGTGCTCTTGAACAATGGTGGAGAATCTTCCCTACAAGAAGAAGCCATGTTAGTTTTAAAGAATTTAGTGTGCTTGTATTATTATTATTATTATTTGAATGATTTTGAGTTTAAGGTTTATTACAACATCTTTTTTTATTTCACTAGCTTCTAGGTAGCACATGTAGCTAACTAAAGTCCCCAGAAATAGTGCTAATGATGAGTAACGAGCAATCCCTATGTCCAATCATATGAATCACCAACATTCACTAAGTAATCTGATCGAATTTTGTAGACTTTAGCTCTTTAAGTACACATTATCTAGGTAGTGAATCTCAAGGACATGATCATTGTCTTCTTAGTTATACTTTACCATACCATTGTACCTCACAAGTGGAACTAAGAAGACAACAATTACATCCTTAGGATTCACTACCTAGATAATGTGTACTCAGAGAGCTAAATTCTATACAATTTGATTAGATTGCTTAGTGAACATTGGTGATTTGTATGGTTGGGCGTAGGGATTGCTTGCTACTCAAAATCTATTATCTAAGATTGCATGACACTAAGTCCATCCTTCATAATGAATGAGAGAAATAAGCTAAGTCATCATAAGACTTAACTTAAAAATTTGTAAGATCATGCTATGTAATAGAAAAAAATAAAGGGAATATTTTCAAAATAATGTTTGGCACTATGAATGATCATCATTATAAGAATTAATTACTCTTGCAATACCATGAGTGATCATAAATGCCATAAACAAAAATCAAAACCCCCAATTTGCAATTAAGAAGCAAGAGTTGGGCTTAACTTTACAACAATGATTTGAGTCTTTTAAAGTATGAATTTTCTACACATTTTTCTAAAAATTACTATTATGAAGTCCTAAGAAATCCATTCGTATGAGTCCTTAAGCACCCAAAATTGAGAACAAGAGGAATCTAGAAAAGAGGATTAATTATGATGCAATTCTAGCTAGAAAATAAATTTTTTTCACACCAACTATAAGCCATGTTTGGGAAAATGTTGAGTTGTAGTGTGTAATCATTGCTAACTCAAATTTCCTACAAGAGGAATTAAAAGCTAAGGTATCCAACAAATTGAAGGAAGTTTGCATGGATGGCTATGCACAATTTTAACTTTTTGCATAAGACTTAAGGATAAATGAAGAAGTAAACCAAACACTATAGACATTTCCAACTACATAATGGGAATTTTCTATCAGGACAAATCTGCTTGTGTACCAATTTTTGAAGAAATCATTCATTTCATTGTACATGATAAGAGCATCTATTTTCCATTCATGGATACTTACTCTATTGATCATGATTCCCTAATTTTTTCATTTCGTTTCAAGAAAACCCTAAAAGAATGTAGGTCACAACCATGGGTCAATAACAACCCACTCACAAAACCTACTCATTCCATGTGTAAAATTTATAATGCATGAATAGAATATACTGATCATAGCACTTTAGTCTAGTGAGGCACCACCAAGATCATGTATTATATTCAAGCTTGAAACTTGAAATGCACTTGGGCTAGAATTGTAGTGCACAATTTCTATCATGCACTTATGAAGGTAAAAGAGGGTGCATGCAACAAATTTGGTTTTTAAGAACTTCTCATGTTGTTGGCATAAATATTTTGCAAGGGAGTCCCTACTCAGTTGCTTACTTGTGTAGTCATCGATGTTCTTTTAGGAGAAAGTGAGGTAACAAAACTGATCAATAGGAATCAAATAATGTATAAGGAAATGGCAAGCATAACCACGAAGAAACAAATTGCTTAGGAATCCACAAGTACTAGCATCAAAGTATAATCATGAAGGTTAACCAAGCAAGCCATGATAGTTCTGAAAATTAAAGTGCTACAAAGAAGTCAAGGAACTTGCCCATTGTGTAGAGATCTACATCACACAAGGAGAATGTCAAAAGTGATGAATTCTTGTATATCCCTCCTTATAGTTACTCTTATATTGTAGACATTAATTTGTACATAGGCTTTTCAATCTTNCGCTAGTGATTCATCTGGTTTGGCGTAAGAACTGCTCGCTACTCATCAAGCATCTACATCTTTACTTTAATCTTTAATTAGTTCTTCCAAAAATCTCTTATTACTATTCCATTCATATGAATAAGAAATTCATATGTAAGGCAAATAATGTTGTGCTCCTAATAATTTATAGGTACTAGTAGTCATTAAGTCGACATAAGGCCTTAAACTATGTAATATTTTATTCATATTTATTAGTTGGCAATGACTAGCTAAAGGAGTAGCATCTAAGATTGAAAAGCCTATGTACAAATTAATGTCTACAATATAAGAGTAACTATAAGGAGGGATATACAAGAATTCATCACTTTTGNTCTTTAACTAATCCTAACATAGGCATCTGTTCCCATTTTCTGTACACATCCTAAACACATTACAATGCTAGTGGGTTACTAAGTGTTAAGTGCTACTGAGATTACTAAGCGTTAACATATGCTCAAGATGGTCGTACTTATGTGCATTAATTATCTAGATTTAATTAATTAATCTAATTCATTAAAGTAAATCACATGAATAATAAATGCATAAAGTAAACATTAAGCTAAGTCCAAGTGCTGCAAGGTTTATCAAGGAAACTCGTCCTTATTGTCCTTTACACTAAGGTGCTTAGGTACATCAATGCTCCAATAAAGATTCGTACACTTCTCAACTCCTACTGCGGGCACTTAGAAAATATTCTAACTCTCAAAAGACATAATTGCAAGAGTTTGGCTAGCAACTAATGATTGAATGCCATAAATATGGTGGGTGCACATATTTAAATAAGAAAAACAAAAGACACTATGTCAATGTGTATGCATTAACACAACAAACCATGTGTCAATGTGGTCCAACAATGACTCATCATACCTCGATGACTAAATGAAAACTCATCCTCAAGTGAAAAAAAGGAGGAAGAAGTCTATTACAAAATTTTAGGAAGGTATGAGATTATTGACTAACTAACTGACATACAAATTAACTAAAATAATACTAAGTACCTAATTTTATGGATTTACAACTTTTACAAAATTTGGTGTTCATGACAAAAAAATTGAACACCATTACAAAAATTGACAGCACAGCTTCTTTGGCAACTTGAAGATGAGGAGGAAAATCAAATAGTCTTAGGTGGTGGAGGTTCCTGAGGTGCTAAAGGACTTCTCTTACCTTTGGTGCATGCAATTGTTGTGGTTGAGGTGGTGGTTATGGTTGTTTGGTTGCATGTGTTATTATTGGTGCAAGATGGAAAGCATCTGACAATAATTTCATCTTCTCCTCCTTACTCCAGGGATCATACACAGTTCATGCAACATCGCCAATGTGGGTGATGAGTGGTGAGGTACCCCTACAGTCAACCATACAGCACACGCGATTTGGTCGAACTCCGCAGACTAAGTGCCTACATGCCTTATGGAACAGTTAAGGTTAATTATTTGTTGTCTTCCCAGACTTACTTGTAGTTGTCATAGTGTATGGTTAAGTAAGTCTGAGGTATATGATTTTTATATCTTTTTCTATTTTATCTCTTGTGCTAGTGAGGTGAAGGGTTGAAGAGACTAATTACTAACTTTAACTAACTACTAAGTCTTAATTAAGCTAGCGTCAGCATCCGTTCCCACTTACCATTCACACCCTGAACTAATGCAACCATGGTTACCAAACGCTAGTTATTGCTAGGATCACCATGTGTAATGCATGTGCTCGAAGGGGTCGTATTGAGGCACTTAACTAGGAGAGAAGGGTTGAGAGAGATTTAATTCCTAATAAAGCATGTAAATGATAAATAGTAAATAATAATAAATAAAATCTTAATTAGCCTATTCCATGCACTAAAAAGTTTATCCAAGAAGTTTGTCTTTATTGCCATATACAAACTTGTGTTCAGGTACAATGTTTGCTCGAATAAAGATTCATTCACTTTGGAGCTCCTACTGCGGGCACATGGAAAATATTCTATCTCTGGAGGGATCAAACTACCAGATTTTCACTATGGTCTAAGCCTAGGATGAGAAACAAGGTAGAGCCGCCTCTTATTTATAGACTTTGCGGTGCACCGCGATATTTCATACGCGATATCGTGGGGGATGAGGCGATATCGCGTGGGATGCGATATCGCGTACGTGATATCGCATCCCATCAGTGAGCAAGTATGAGAATATCCCACAGATAGGGAATTACAGAGAATATCTCCTTCATATTAACAAACTAGGCTACAAATTGTTTTCATTCAACATCGAATGCCTTGAGAGCATTTTGCAATTCCTAGTAGTCATTCATCCTATGGGCTAGGTTCTCAGCTATTGAAATTTGATTAGTGAAGTGTGCTATGATAACTTCAATTTTAGCATTTTTCATTTGTAGCTTCTGCTTTGTCTCATTATGATGCTTGAACTTAGCCTTGTACAACAAGTATAAGTTGGTCACCTACTTCTCCAATTTTGACCTTGGCCTTCTAGTAGTTATCATTGTCAAGTTTGCATATCAGAGGTTAGCAAGCTCCATGTATTCATTCATATCCTTGATCTATATTTTCTTCAGGTAAATTTATGTCTCCTTGTATTTGTTTAGTCCGTTAAAGATGGGTTGCTATACATCACCTTCTTGTTGGAGTTGCTGGACGACCTCATTCACCTTTTCCTTCATCAGTTGGATGTGTTTTGCATTGATTTTCTTTTACAAGTTGACCTAGTCCCTGTAGTGGTTCTTAACCCTTTCGAATTTAAGGGCCTCATTCTTCTAGAAAATGATTTTAATTGTAGACTTCTGGTGAAGGGCATGGACCTCCTCCATCAAGAGATTACAATTTTTTGCTATCAACCTCCTCAAATCCATGGTCACCTTAGCAGGCTGCTTCTATTGTTGTCTCATATATTCAACCATTTTTTTTCTAGAGCTCAACATTATGCAAGTAATTATTGTCCTTGGTCAAAATGGAATTCTCCTAGTGAACCTTTGACAAGTCCTTTTGAATGTTGTAGATAGTGGCATTTGCTAAGGACTAGTTAAAGATTGCTGACTCCTTGGCGTACTTAGCCTCTTAAAGTTCACACTGAAGATGCTGAAAATCTTCATCCTTGGTTACATGTTACCTAAGTACTATGGGATCAGAGAGGTGATCTCTTAACTCCACAACCTCAGCAGCCAAGTGTCGATTTTGCTATGTGGCTATCTCAAGTTAGGTGTTGGCAATTAGGTACTTTCCCTTTGCCTCCAATAATGCTAACTGGGTAACAGTGATGTCATTCAAAATGTCAAAGACCTTTAGAATTAGTTACTTTTTTCTCACCAGTGATTCCAAAAACTCCTTATTTTGGGCTATGTTGAGCCTCCTACTTGTTGTTCCTGTGAATATCTACATGTCTCTAAATGTAGCAATATTCAACATAAATGTCATAAGAGCATTCAAGGCTTCATCCACTCTATTAACCATTACCTCAACCATCGTTTCCTATCCTTGGTGTTGCATCACCAAGATAGTTGCTCCATCACCCTCCTCCAAGTACATTGATAAGGTAGCAATGTTTTTAGAGATTTTTGGAAATTGCTATTATCCAAGAGTGAACATTGTTACCTCTCGAGCACTAGGATTTGAGCACGTAGGAACCTACATTCTTTGGGCAGAAAATGTTGACATTGTGTCCTCCAACCAACTTATAGTATAATTTACCTCTTTTAGATGGATTAAGGTTGGTCAGTAGATAGATGGATCACCACTTGGACCAACTTGCTGCTATTACAAGAGTTGCTCGCAGAGCTTCTACATGCGCTCCATGGCAGCATGAGCCTTCGACATTATTTCATGAGTGGGTGGTAGTGGTGGTTTCTCCTCTTCTTTAGTCATGGCAAGGACCTTATCCTTCATCATCTCTACCCAAGAGACGGTAGGAGCATGTCTAAGTGTATCACTGAAATAGCAGGCTATTCCTTCCCTTTTGCAAAATTTCTAGATGAGGAACTGTAAGGGAAGTGCTTTCCTCCCATGCTTATTTTCCTTGAAGTTCTTCTCTATCTTAAGATAGATTAATTATGGGAGGTTGACAAGGAATTTCTTGCTCAGAGTGGCATAAGTAGAGGTAGAAAAATCTATTACCTTGCTCAGCCTCATCATCAAATTGAGGTGGTAGGCTATGATTTTGAAATAGACATGTTTTGCCATTATGAGTGCATCATACTCCTTGTGGTCCACTCAATAGCATTGCTAAATCCACTCCTTTTTGACCTTTGGGTTCACTTGTGTTAAGATCTATGTCAGATTGGTCCTAGTTTTAGCCAATTTGAGGTCTTGAGAGATGACCTAACCAAGTAGACCATACTAATGTCCTTAATCGTCACAATGGCATATGGCTACTTGTTATTTCAGAAGAGATATGTCTCTTCCATTTACCACTCCCCACTGGAAGTGATGATGGGCCATATGGAAAATTTTTAAAGTTAGGCTTTGATGTCTTCTTGGGCAAAGTCTAAGAAGGTTCCAAAGTTCAGATTTTGGAGAATCAAGCATTGAATTTCCTTTGAATAAATTTTCCTAAGGTAAACATATATCAATATGACTTCAAGGCTTGGCCTTGATCCCAATGCTTCATCCTGGTCGAATTACTCTATTTTAGCTTAGGGAATCTATCAAATAGATTCCACTTTGGGCTCCTTTTACAAAGGTCCCATTGAGTGAGTGATGAGCAGTGAGGTACCTCTACACCCAACCATACAAATCACAAGCACTCATGCACAATTTGGTCAAATTTCATAAACCTTAAGTTTTTAAGTACACTAATTCTAAGATGTGAAATCTCATCAAAATGATTGTTGTCTTCTCAGTTCTGCTCATGAAGTACAAGTATATGGTTAAGTGAAATTGAGGTATATGATTTTTATCATTTTTTATTTTATAAATTTAATCATCTAGAACAGGAATGAAAGGTAGAGAAATGTAATATCTAATTAATCTACTACCTAGCTAGCCTAGCACAGATACCCATTCCCACTCCTCGGACACATCCTAAACACATGTAGTGCCACTGGGTTACCAAACGTTAAGTGTTTTTGGGTTACCAAGTGCTACACGTATGCTCGAAGTGATTGTGATTCTATTCATTAACAACTAGAAATTAATTGCTTAATGAAAATGCATTAAAGTAAAGTGCATGAATAATAAATACAATAAAGAAAACTTTAATCTATACTCAGTGTTGTAATGATTATCAAAAAAAACTTGTCTTTATTCCTATCACACTACTATGCTCAGGTACACTAGTGCTCGAATAAAGGTCTATACACACTCAGAATCCTGTTACAGGCACTTGGAAAATATTCTAACTTTAGAAAAAATAAACTATAAGAGCTTGATGAGACGCGGATTGCACAAGCCGCGATATCACGTACGCGATATCGTGGCCGACGCGATATCGCATCCTGTACGATATCGCGTACGCGATATCACGGTCCGTCGCCAAATCTATAAATAAGAGGCAGCACTCCCCTCATTCCAAATCCTAGGTGTAAAGTAGCAAAGCTCTGGCGGATTGATCACCCCAGAGATAGAATATTTTCCATGTGCCCATAGTAGGAGTCCCCCAAGTGAACGGTTCTTTATTCGAGCAGCTTTGTACCTGAACGCAAGTTGTGTACGGCAATAAAGACGAGCTTTGCAGAGAAACCTTGCAGTGCATGGATAGGTTTAATTAATGTTATTTATTACTTTCCTAGTAACGTGGCATGAGTACGACTTGGTTACGAGTGTTGACGAACGTGTACGGCTAGCCAAGGAATCAGCTACTCATCTCGATTAGATTCTCTCCCCCTTTCCTCCTAGAACGTGGGACAAGTATGACTTGATTACGAGCATCTACGGATGTGTATGGCTAGTCAAGAAATCAGCTACTTGTCACACTTAGGTTAGGTAAGTGCCTCAGTACGACCGCTTCGAGCACGTGCATTACGTGTGGTAATCCCAGTAACGATTAGCATTTGGTAGCCACAGTTGCACAGTTCAGGGTGTGTACGGCAAGTGGGAATAGATGCTGACGCTAGGACTTAGTACTGTAGTTAGAGTTAGTTTTATTTTCTCAACCCTTTACCTCTTAGCCTAGGAGATAAACTGAAAAATACCAAAAAAATCATATACCTCGAACTTACTTAACCATACACCATGACAACAACAAGTAAGTCTTGGAAGACAACAAACGATTAACCCCAAGTGTTCCATGGGGTGTTTAGGCATTTAGTCTACGGAGTTCGACCAGATCACACGTGCTATGCTCGTTTCGTATGGTTGAATGTAGGGGTACCTCACCACTCATCATTGGCACCGTTGCCGGGGACTAAGTGTTTTTACACCAATTAGAACATAAGGGATATCACTCACATCGTTGTGAGCTTTAACGAACCTTCAGGTTAATCAATCAATTAAGAACACATATAACAGTAAACAACACACTGTTAAAATGGCTTCTTCTCACAAAATTAACTCACCTAAGGATAATACAGAAGACAGTCAGCATCACACACATAACCTAGACCAACCATGTCATAAACAATCTAAGGTCACATATACTCATCCTGATGAGTATGTCCCTGACTTTACTTTTATTCTCCACCAAGACGAACAACTGCGATGGAGAGATTTGCAAGGTAACATCGTGTTACCCCTAGATCGATTTGTCCCTAACATGATTTTCCGTGCTTTAGCATAGCTGGGCATGCAAGAACTATTTGTGAAATACGTTCTGGATAACTTTGACACAAGGGATTATCATCACACAAATGCCCAACATATTCGGGATGAAAGGCAGGAGAGCCAACATTCATTGTTGAAGGGCAAGGTCCCCCATGTCCTTAGTGAAATAGGAGATGAGGAACCCCTCACAATGGGTTTCTTAGAAGATGATGTTCCTCCTTCTCACAATGGTGAAGAGGTTAGGCATCAAGGCCTCCGATCAACTGTACATGCTATAGGCTCTGATCCCCGTGAGCACCAACTGTTCATGGCAGGAACAACCACTCACACTAAGGACAGACACTTAGATCGTTACAACGATCGGGGCTGAAGCAGCCGAAGGAAAGGTAAGAAACATCACCATGGTGATGGATCCCCTTCCTCTTCTCCTTCATCTCACCATTCACACTCTCCTTCCACATCTGGG
>MNCI01010443.1:1804414-1865791 GCA_015680685.1 Gnetum montanum
TGATGAGGAGGATGAGTCACCACTCGAAGAGTTGGTGAACCAGAAAACCTTACCGATCCAAAAGTTAACAACCGAGGTATCGACTAAGGTAGACCAAATGTGGGATTCCTTAGACTCAAGAATAAAAGCAGTCCTAAAAATTGTAGAAGAGTATAAGGTAGAGCAAGATAGTGATAAAGGCAAAGCCAAGTGGAGAAACTTAAGCCCTGCACATAACAAGGGTAAGGGGAAAATTCATATCTCCGATGAGGCTGTAAATTCTGATTCAGACAATGATAGTGGATGTGAGGTCTGCTACTATGACCATCCTAAGGGATGTTGCCCAATTATCTCACATCTGCAGGAGTCTGGGGTGTATGCATTAAATCCAAGAATTAATCAACGGCAAACACCCCGAAGGTTACCTTATCCACAAGGTAACCCAAGGCAGTTCCACCAACCCTTGACATATTATCCAAGTGGAATGCCTACATAGCCCATTGGACAACACCAGCAGTGGCAATACCCACAGTCATGGGGGATGCCACTGCCAACACATCAATACCCTTACCAGCAGCCTGATCCTCATAGATATTATGTGCAGCAGACGGTTCCTCCAGGTGACTTTACGGGTCACATAAAACCTCCATGTTACTACCAAGTTCAGGAATATTTTTGGACTCCCCCTCCTTCAGGAAATGTCCCATACCCATGATATCCTCCAAGTTCATCCACATCTCTTGCACCTATGGCCGTACCACCAACTACTCCAATGAAGGCCAGAGTAAATCCCACTCAACTGTGACAACCTAATACTACGAGGGTCTCCAAGCATTCAATATCAGCTGGTTCTAACAATTGTTCACCAAAAAGACCCTTCCTTAGGACCAACAATCCAACCAAGCCTTCGCTATCACAAGCAGTTGATCATCCTAACCCTCCCATACCCAACACGGTTTCGGGAAATCCTCCTGCGGCAAAATCACATCCAATGCATATAGTTATGTTAACGCACACAGTAACTGACTGGATCAAGGTGGGCCACCTCCCAAAAAAATTATCAGATCCGGGAGTTTCCTTAGTTTACCTCCAAGTCACTGGGAATGAACCCCATAAGGCTCTTCTTAACTCAGGTTCCAGGGTCAACTTAATCTCACAAAAACTATATAAAACATGGAACTTGCCTCCACACAAGAAGAGCAATGTTTGCTTAGAGCTGGTTGACCAATCCATCACTATTCCTTTGGGATAGGTTGAAGACATTGTTACCACTGTCGGTGGATGGTCATATCCAGCCGATTTCCTAGTGATCGAAATAAACAATGACAAAGGGGATTTCCAAATTATCATGGGAAGGGCATGGCTAAATACAATCGACGCACACTTAGGAATTTGTAACCTTTCCCTGGAAATATCCAAGACAAATACGTTTGGGAAAATTGAGAGGAAAATAGTTCCATGCATTGCATATAGTGACACAGGGTGTCATTGCGTGCAGAAATCATGGGCAATGCAAAGTTTAACATTGCCTGCATGCAATCGGTGTGCACAGGACATTAATATACAAAAGTGCCTATATGCAACAGCCACACAACAAGAAAATACCTAGTGGCTGATGGATGATAAAGATAACAACCCAACTACCTGCATTGTACTAGCAAAGGGAATAACTAGTGCTTACCTTGAAAGCACAGACATATTGGAGCAAGTCCGTTGCCAACTTCCAGCCCTTAACTCTGAAAATATTAATTGGGGGAAGTTGGAGATTCCTGAGGAGTTTAAACAAGAGCCCCTAGAGTTAAAACCATTACCCACTAGTCTGGAATACGTGACCCTCAAAAACGGAAAACCAGGGATCATCAACGCAAAGCTCGTGCCCACGCAAAAAGAAAGTTTACTAAGGGTGATAAACAAGTGGTCAGTTGCCTTTGCTTGGTCGTATCCTGAACTAATTGAAATAGATCCTCGAATATGCCAACATAGGATTTATACAGACCCTTCTATGAAACCTCGCAAACAACCCCAGAGGCGATTGAACTTGAAACTAAAACAAATTGTTAAAGAAGAACTAGAACAACTTCTCAAAGCCAGGTTCATTTACCCTATCGCTAACAGCAAATGGGTTAGCCCTCTTGTCATCGTACCGAAAAAGGGAGGTAAATGGAGGGTATGTATAGATTTTAGGCTGTTAAATATGGCAACATTCAAAGACCACTTCCCACTGCCATTTGTGGACCAAGTCTTAGACACTATAGCAGGGCATCGCTATTACAGTTTTCTGGATGGATATAGTGGGTACAACCAAATACGCATTGCACCAGAAGACCAAGCTAAAACAACGTTCACCAGTCCTTGGGGAACGTTCACATATAAACAAATTCCTTTTGGTTTGTGCAATGCACCTGCCACATTCAAATGCTTAGTTCTAAGTATTTTTCAGCAACAAATAGGCAATGGAGTAGAAGTCTTCATGGACGACTTCTCCACTTATGGGATGAACTTTGATCAAGCTCTCAACTGGTTAGAGCAAGTATTGAAACGATGTGTTGAAACCAACCTTAAGCTCAACTAGCAGAAGAGCCATTTGATGGTTCAAGAGGGCATCATGCTAGGGCACAAAATTTCACAATCAGGAATCGAAGTTGACCCAGAAAAAATTAAAGTCATCCAAGGAATCACCTGACAACCAGAAACCGTTAAAGACGTGAGGTCATTCCTTGGACACACTGGCTACTACAGGTGGTTTATTGCAAACTTTTCAAAAGTTTCCAAACCATTGGTAGAATTAACAGAAAAAGATGCACCATTCGAATGGACCAAGGAATGTGAACAAGCATTCCAAGCTCTTAAACAGAGGCTTGTGGAAACTCCCATTCTACAGGGACCTGACTGGTCCAGACCATTCCATATCATGACCGATGTATCCAATTATGCATTAGGAGCTGTACTGACACAACTAGATGAACAAAAATGACCCTACTACATCCATTGTGCTAGTAAAAGTATCACCGGTGCACAACTTAACTACACGACTACAGAAAAAGAATTAATGGCTGTTGTGTTTGCCCTAGATAAGTTTAGGCACTATGTATTGGGTTACAAGGTATATATCCACAAAGATCATAGTGCGATTAGGTTCCTTATGAATAAGCCAACAGTTAGCCCACATATCATACATTGGCTGGTGATTCTTCAGGAGTTCGATTTAACTATTGTAAACCATAAGGGCATCGAGAACGTAGTCGTTGATCACCTATCTCTGTTGCGATGGGACAACAAAGAGGACGAATACGTAGTATCTGACCATTTTCTTGATGAGACCCTCTTTGCTAGTGTAATAAATAATCAGCCCACAGAAGTAAACTGGTATAGCGGCATTCTCACTTATCTCACCTCACAACAAATGCCACAAAGATTAGACTTTAGGAAGAAACAACAGTTTCTTCACAACATCAAATACTTCATGGAAATTAGGGGACAACTCTACAAAGTCTATCATGATGGCCTAGTTTGATGGTGTGTACCCGACCAAGATCAATTAAAAGTTCTCCAGGATGCTCATGAGGGCCCCTATGGGGGTCATTATGCTGGGAGATGAACGGCCACTAAAATCCTGCTTGCAGGATATTATTGGCCAACACTATTTCAGGATGCCCATCATTTTGCTCAATCCTGTGAGCGCTACCAACGTGATGGGGGAATGACTGCTAGGATGGAGGGTCCACAACAATGGATTCAACCTTTAGAACCCTTTGACATATGGGGGATAGATTTCATGGGACCGATTACACCTATGTCCAATGGAAAAGCATATATAATCATTGTTGTTGATTATTTAACCAAATGGGCTGAAGAAACCGCTATAACAAATTGCACATCATCTACAGCTATCCGATTTGTACAGCAAAAAATCGTTAACAGGTTTGGTGTACCACGTGCACTTATTTCCGATAATGGAACACATTTTACAGGTGCAACCTTTAGGAAGTTGATGCAACGCTTAGGGGTTGAGCATAAACTGACCACACCTTACCACCCCCAAGCTAATGGTCAAGCTGAAGTTACTAATAGGGAGATTACCAGAATATTAACATGAACAATTAGCAAATTTAGGTGAGACTGGAGCACAAAACTGAATGACGCTCTTTGGGCATATCGTTCCACTTGGAAGCTCCCTACAGGATATTCTCCCTATGAGCTAGTGTACAAGAAACTTCCAAAAATACCTATACAGAGTGAGCTCCGTACACTATCCATGGCTTGCGAACTTCACTTGGATCTCGACCTAGCCCAAAAGCAACGACTAGCAACTTTGAATGTGTTAGACGAGAATCGATTGGTTGCACTATCGTTAAATGAGTTGCACAAAGCACATAGTAAACAACAGAATGACTTAAGGATCCGAAGGTTCAAGTACCAACCAGGAGATAAGGTCCTTTCCTGGAACCCCACGCATGTACCCCAACGTACGAAGTTTCAGACGTTGTGGGAAGGACCTTATATTATTCATGCTACCTTCCCTTCTGGAGCCATGATGATATATAAGCCTGACAGCCTAGATAAAAGGTTATTAGTTAATGTACAACAAACAAAACCTTTTCGTGAATCTGCACTAGCTAGTCCAAGTCACAATTCTACCAGCGGTCAACCACGCTCACTATTTCGGATCTCTCCCTTACAACTCAGTCATGGGGGAGATGGCCCCCTATGCTAACCATATGGGGCCCTTAGTTCTTTTTCAGTTTTTGTTTCACATTTTTGTTTTACAACGTTTTTTTTACACATTTTTGTTTTACAAATTTCTTTAACTTTTCTAATTTTTGTTTTACAACTTTCTTTAACCTTTTTAATTTTTGTTTTACACCATCGCTATACTTTTCTATTTTGTATGTGTGTGTGTGTGTGTGTGTGTGTGTATCCACCCTGTAAGTTCGTCACCCAATAAGTGTTCAGACCGATGGGATGAACTATTTTCATATTGATTGCTAATGTTTGGTTTTTACCTTTAAGTTACAATGTTGATACTAAGGTATGTTTCTTTTGNGGTGCTTGGCTGTTTTCTTCTTGAGTTTTCTTACCGTTCCAATGTTACCCAATTTTCGGAAGCTGAGACAATAAAAATAAGAAGTCTTTGCATGGTGTGGTCCCCACGCATAAAAACAAAAAACAACAAAAAAAAAGTGAGGATTCAAAGCACACCCCTTAGAAGAAATAAAATTTGGGCTGTAAGCACTAGTTATGGAACCACAGTATTCCCTCTAACTAGGGCCCCTCTCACTTCCCATTGCCTCCTTTGTTTCATCGGAATGGTGGTGGCTCTTTGGAGATGCATCCTTGTTATCCAAGTGGATGGTTAGCCAAATGCATTGATGCGAAGTCACTGGAAGTGGTTGGTTTGAGGCCAGAGTTGGAATGAGATTTTCCAAGTCGCATTAATCATAAAACACACAAGGGGCTGTACACCACCTTGTTCTTGGGATTCCATTCCACTTCTCTTCTTTCCATCCTTCTCTCCATCGTTCATCTCATTGCCAATTGTATCATTAGTGTATATTTTGGTTGATGCATTGTTTTCTTTTTGGTAAATTCTAGCGGTTAAGACTTTAACTCGTGTTCCAAAGGACATTCCCAGAGCCTATAGACTCTTTGAATGTGGGATTGTCAGGGCATTAAGGGCATGAGCCTGATTTGGGGAGGACCCACTAACATTTCTATTTGGAGCATTAGTTAACTTCTTTTCCTTAACATTTTGCAATTAATTTTATTTTTGTTCATTTCCATCTTGACATCCACTTCATTGATGCCATAGTTGTCCCTTCTACCTACCTTTCTTACACCTTTTCTTTCTCCATTCTAACGCTACTGGGGGTTCGCGATTAGTCATGGGGGTACGGGGCCTGATTTTTCGATTTTTCTCCTAAGCCCCGAATTTTTTCATTTTTTCTTCCTAACCCCTACACCTTCGGTAGTCATCACCTACATCTTCCCAGATCCATATCAGCCATACCACAACCTAGCCAATGGACTTACACCAAAGTAAGATATTAATTACTTAATGATTCACTTACCCTTGCTAATATATGATTGTGTTGTGTGTGCAGATGGTAATCATACAACAAAGGAATGGATCTGGAGCAAACACTTGGAATGGATTAGTGCTGAAGCAGCTATGCAAGGAGTAGAATGGATAATGTGCTTACAGATGGACAACAGAAGGCACAATCTAGGCGTTGGTAGCAGCAAGACTCTTCACCCTTCTTCTCTTCTATTCTCTTTTCTCTTTTCTCTCAGTTGCAAAATGTGGCCTGATGTCATTGTAATAAGGTGTTCACCCTTGTTGTCACGAACACCAGTTTTGTCAAGTCTTGTAATAATGAACCGTTCACATGTCATTCCATTAGTTCCGTTCCCCTCAATAATCCCATACCTACCTGATATCATTGTAAGGAACTTGAGGACGAGTTTTCATTCAATCATGGAGGTATGATGAGACACGGATTGCACAAGCTGTGATATCGCATACGCGATATCGTGGCCGACGCGATATCGCATCGTTTTCTATGATATCGCATACGCGATATCGCGGTCCACCGCCAAATCTATAAATAAGAGGTGGCACTCCCCTCATTCCAAATCCTAGGCGTAAAGTAACAAACCTCTGGCAGATTGATCACCCCAGAGATACAATATTTTCCATGTGCCCGTAGTAGGAGTCCCCCAAGTGAACGGTTCTTTATTTAAGCAGCTTTGTATTTGAACGCAAGTTGTGTACGGCAATAAAGAAGAGCTTTGTGGATAAACCTTGCAGTGCATGGATAGGTTTAATTAATCTTATTTATTACTTTCCTAGTAACGCGGCATGAGTACGACTTGGTTACGAACGTGTACGGCTAGCCAAGGAATCGGCTACTCATCACGATTAGATTCTCTCCCCCTTTTCTCCTAGAACGTGGGACAAGTACGACTTGATTACGAGCATCTACGGATGTGTACAGCTAGTCAAGGAATTGGCTGCTTGTCACACTTAGGTTAGTTAAGTGCCTTAGTACGACCGCTTCGAGCACGTGCGTTACGTGTGGTAATCCCAGTAACGATTAGTGTTTGGTAGCCACAATTGCACAGTTTAGGGTGTGTACGGAAAGTGGGAATGGATGCTGACGCTAGGACTTAGTGCTGTAGTTAGAGTTAGTTTTAGTTTCTCAACCCTTTACCTCTTATCATAGGAGATAAACCAAAAAATACCAAAAAAATCATATACCTCGGACTTACTTAACCATACACCATGACAACAACAAGTAGCTCTGGGAAGACAACAAACGATTAACCCCAAGTGTTCCATGGGGTGTTTAGGCATTTAGTCTGCGGAGTTTGACCGGATCATGCATGCTACGCTCATTTCGTATGGTTGAGTGTAGGGGTACCTCGCCACTCATCAGAGCTTCACTATGCTATCACAAAAAACTATATGAAAATCATGAGCCAAAGCATTTTATTTATAGGCTGGCATGTACCCTTGAATATTAGATATTCAACATCACATCTTGAGCTTTGACATCAAGTATCTAATATTAGAGCTAGTCAAAACATGATTCATCATAATCCCACAACTAAATGAAAACTCATCCTCAAGTGAAGAAGATGAGGAACAAGTTCCTTACAAAATATTGGGAAGGTATTGGATTACTAATTGACATACGAACTAACTCAAGTGGAACAAATAGACTTCTAAGTGCCCAAGTGTACAAATGTACAATCTTTTACAAAATTTGGTATTCATGACAATAGAAGAGAACACCCTAGACAAAATTGACATCCAACTCCTCTTGGTAGTTAAAGAGCAAGAGAGAAGATCCAATGATCATGAATGATCCTCATCGTGTGATATTGTCACATCATCCTTGGTGAAGATAGTCTCACTTCTAGTCCATGCTTCCCATTATAATCACAACAAAATCATAAATTAGTGTGCAATGTGTAACATATAGCTTTAAAGTACCTCATCTCATTTCTGGTTACACTCAACTAGGTTGTAACTATGGTGGATTGATTTCATTAGTAGTGTTAGTGGGAAGACTGACAAATAAGGTAACATGAATAAGTAGTCCATTAAATTGGAAAAAGTTTTACATAAGGAAATATTTGAAGAGGATGTAAGAATTCACAACAATAAAAAGGAAATTTTACTAAAAAATGTTGTAAATATGTGCACAATTGGATGTCATTAATGGAAAATGCAAAAGGATTTAATTGCAAGAATGTCTAAGGATAAAGAACTTAACTAACCCAACCAAAAGATATGCAAGTGGATCCTTCCCAAAGCAAGCACAGGCCCTTTATTTCCCTTGCATAACTTCAAACCAAATAGTCCATGGGCTCCATGGATGATTAATGGTTATGGAAGGTTAAGTACAAAAACTTGAAAGAAACTACCTAAGAGTTTTGACACATCAAACTAGGACATTGAACAAGAACATGAAACTAGTAATGAGGAGAAACATTGAAAGCATGGGTGAGAGCGAATGATTAAGGTTACATGAAGTCCCTTGTGAATTTTGTGGTTAAATGACTTGATAAAATCTATCCTTAGTCCAAACCAAAATCAACCATGTTCAATGACATTGCATTGCCATTCTAAGATCACTCTACCCCCTTGAGATACAAGAGTGCTCCCATAGAACAACCACCATTCCTTATTAGAGAAGAAAAGAGAAGTAGGAAGTGAGGAAGGCCCTTAGTTAGAAGAGATCTTCAAGCATGGGTAACATGTCTTTCAAGTTCCATAACTAGTGCTTGTAGCCCATCTATTTTGTCTAAGGGGTTTGCTTTGAATTCCCATTGTTTTTTTATGAGAATCACACCATGCAAAGACTTATTTAACTTCCTTTTATTGGTCGACACAAAATGGTAGGAAATCCATGAAAATACACATGCATCCAAGCAAGCAGAAAAGCACAAAGAATATTGAATCCTCTTAAAATCACACCCTATTCAAACCTTTGAATCCTGTTGAAATCTAAAAACTACCAAAGTCAAAAATTCCTTATAGTTTTATTAATGAAAAAGGCATTGCACATTTCTAGAATAAGGAAAGATATAGAGTTTGTGAATGGGTGGATGTTGTGGACTCATTACCTATTTCATGAAAAAGAAACCATGTCCTAATTATCTGTAACAAAATTCAAAGCTAGAATCTAGACACCAACAATCAAATAACTAAATAGTACATACCACCATCAAGCAACAAATCACCACTGTGCCTAGCACTTATTAATAAGAAGTTAGAAAAATGCATTAGAATAAAACAAAATATAAAAGAAAGTGTAAAATATTCAAGAAATAGAAAATGTACTAATGATGGTGTAAAAAAAAATAAGAAAAGATTAATAACATAAAAATAAGAAGATGTAAAATAAAGAATGTGTAAAAGAAAAATGTGTAAAATAAAAACATGTAAAACAAAAAGGGTAAAAAACTAAGGAGCTACTTATATAGTTAGGATGGATGGCCATTTCCCCCACGACTAAGTTGAAAAGAGGAGATTTGAAATATTAAGCATGTTTGTCCATATGATGAGGTGTTTTTTCTATTTGTTTACTTATGCTCATGGAAAGGTTTGACTTATTGTATGTTGACTAGTTGTTTTCTATCTGGGCTCTTAGGTTTGTAGATCATCATGGCCCTAGAAGAAAAAGTTTCATAAATTATATAAGATCTTTCCTACAACATTTAAAACTTAGTTCATTGAGGTACATGTGTGGGATTCTAGTAAAGAAACCTTATCTCGTAGTTGAAATTTGACTTTCCTGATTTTAAGATCATGGTGCTTTCTGTTGAATGCTTTATGCAACTCATTAGATGATAAGGCTAGTAATCAATTTTTTTCTAGCAAGTTGAGATTCATTAATCTTTCTTTTTATGCTAGACTCAAGTCAAGGTCAAGGTCATAGGCTATTGAAAGTGTATGGAGCTCAGATTGAATAGGAAGTGTTGGTAATTTTCTGTACACAAGCTCATATGGAGAATAGCCTATAGGAAGTTTCCATGTTGAGCGGTAGGCCCAAAGGGCATGGTTGAGTTTCATGCTCCAGTATTTCCTATATTCACTAACAGTTATTATTAGAATACTTGTGATTTCCCTATTGGTAACCTTAGCTTGATCATTAGCTTGGGGTTGGTAGGATGTTGTGAGTTTATGTTCAACTCCTAAGTGTTGCATGAGCTTTCAAAAAGTAGCGCCTATAAATTGAGTTCCATTATCAAAAATTAGTGCATGTGGCACACCAAACCTATTTACAACATTTTTTTGTACAGACTAAGTAGTAGTAGAAGATGTATAGCTAGTTAAGGCTACTACTTCTGCCCATTTTGTACAATAGTCAACAATGACTATGATGTATGCCTTTTCATTTAACATGGGTGTGATGGGACCTATGAAATCAATGCCCAGATGTCAAAGGGTTCTACTGTTTGAATCCATTTTTGAGCTTCCTCCATTCAAGCAGTCATTCCACCATTTTGTTGGTAGTGTTCACAAGAGTAAACATATTAAAGAGCATCCCTAAAGATTATTAGCCAGTAACACCTTGCCATTAGGATTTTAATGGTTGTGCGTCTCCTAGCATAGTGGCCTCCACAAGGACCTTCATGAGTGTCTTGGAGAACATGCAATTGATCAACATCAAGGACACATCATCGAACTAGGCCATTGGTGCACATCTTATAGAGGAGTCCATTAATCTCCATGAAGCATTTTACCTATTGAAGAAACTATTGTTTCTTCCAGTGCTCCAACCCTTGTGGTACCTCTTGGGTAAGAAGATAGGTGAGAATGCCATCATACCATTTAGGCTCATTAGGAAATTATTCAATTATAGCCCCAACAAAGAGGATTTCATCAAGAAACATATCAAATAATGGGCTTTTTTTCCCTTTGTTGTCCTATTGCAACTGAGACAAGTGATCCGTGACCATATTCTCAATACCCTTTCGATTTATCATCATAAGATTGAATTTCTATAAGATCACTAGCCACTATATGACACAAGGTCTTACCATTATCTTATTCATCAGGAAGTGGATGACGTTGTGATCTGTGTGCACAAATACTTTGTATCCAAGCACATAATTCCTAAACATTTCTATAGTAAACACCACTGCCATCAATTCTTTTTTTGTAGAGGTGTAGTTTAGTTGTGCACGTACAATGCTTCAACTAGCATAGCAGATGTAGTATAGATATTTTTTTGTCCATTTGCATAAGCAGATCTTCCAAGGTGTAATTTGATGCATCTATCATAACATGAAATGGTCTGGGCCAATTGGGTGCTTGTAGGATTGGAGTTTCTACAAGTTTTTCCTTCAATTGTTGGAATGTTTTTTCACATTCATTAGTTTAGAAAAATAGAGCATCTTTCTTTGTCAGCTCAACCAATAGTTTTATGATCTTAGAGAAATTCTCTATGAATTGCTAGTAGTAGCCAATATGTCCAAGGAATGACTGAACATCTTCAATAGTTTCTGGTTGGTGTGTTATTCGTTGGATGACCCTTATTTTTTCAGGGTTAACCTTAATTCCTACTTGTGATATTCTGTGTCCAACACAATGCCCTCTTGGATCATTGGATGACTTTTCTACCAATTGAGCCATAAGTTTGTTTGAACACATTGTTTTAACACTTACTCAAGGTGGTCTAAGGCTTGCTTGAATGTAGCTCCATAGGTGGAGAAGTCATCGATGAAGACTTCCACACTAGTATCAATCTATTGTTAAAAAATGCTAAGGACCAAGAGTTGGAATGTGGCAGGGGCATTGCATAGACCAAAAGGTATCTTACGATATGCAAAAGTCCTCTAGGGACTTGTGATTGTTGTTTTGGCTTAGTCCTTCGATGCAATCTAGATTTGGTTATAACCACTATAACCATCCAAAAAACTATAGTAGCAATGTCTGGATATTGTGTCTAATACCTAATCAATGAATGACAATAGAAAGTGTTCCTTGAATGTTACGTAGCATAGCATAGCGTAACAGCTGGCCTTAGTTGCAAAAACATCGCCAATCCACAAACTCTGCTTTTTGCACTGTGAAACTTGCGAACTAGCTAATCCCACCCTTTAAGTTTTCCTTTTTCACTTCTGCAGAATTGCTACACTACGCTACGCCATGTAGCTCAGCATAGCTTAGCAGCCAACATGGTTTACCTTTTGCCAAGTTTTCCGCTTTCTGGTGGAAGGAGACATTGCTGGAGGACTTGAAGTCAGGCGAGAGGTCTAACTACCTAGCTTTTGCTGCGCTGTGCTACGCTGTGTAGCGTAGCATAGTGTAGCACTTCGCTTCTACAAACGTCTTCTAAAGCTTGCTATGCTACATAGCACAGCGTAGCATAGCAAACTCCTTGGCATAGAAAACTTGCTGAAGCACTTCGTTCTACAATCATTTTCTGAAGCCTGCTACGCTACATAGTGCAGCATAGCGTAGCAAAATCTTTGACTTAGAAAACTTGTTGAACTATTTTTCACATTCTGAGCACTGCCAACAATTCCACACGTTGCTTCTAAGTGTGCTATCAGCTGGGTGAACTACTCAGGTGGGCAGGCTGGAGAATCTATTCAGCCTATTGACATCAGAAGTAGAAAACTTGCCAGACTGGATAGTCTGAACATCAGAGCATCCATCTCGTAAAGAACTATGGTGACACTGTGCGAACTGAAAAGTCCTAGTGAAGCAAGAATGTCTTTGAATTTTAGGGTGTTTCATTGGCCCCTCTTTGTTGATGTTTGAAGGATTGGCCCGAGAGATGTTGACAAAGAATACAAAACACCACAAAAGACAAAATGCCAACATTGTTGTTGTTTGGTGATTGTCAATACATCACTTAGCTGTGCCTGAGAGTGTTGCATTGGTTTTTACGGGGGGAAAGGGAAAGGCAGGGAGGAAGGAGGTTCAGGAAAAGGATAAAGATGAGGCTTAGCAGAATCCCTCGTCAAATTGCTCGTGAGGGAGTCATTCACATTTTCATTTTTACTTTTGCTAACCTTTGACCTCTCGTCGAAATGCTTGGAGAGGGTGATTGCAAAATGACTTACGCTCTCTTACACTTTTTCCCTTTGCTGTTTTGCTGCTTACATTTGCGAACAACCTAGCTATAGGATAGGTGTTTCTTTCCCCAGATGAGTTGTGTTACATCCCCGTGGGGGCATTAACCTACCTACAGATGCTTCCCATGCAGCGAGTTGTGTTACGCACGTTATGGATTTTGCGATTGAGCAAATAGGAGGCCTTGACAGACGTCTGGAAAAGCTTGTGAAAGAGAGGGGAGCATGGATCATGGGTATGCAAAGTGAGACAAGGAAAATGAAGGGGAGGAATAGGATGTGCACTCCAATGTAGCTAAGCTAGTCGAGATGACCCCTTAGAATGATGTAGCATTTGCTGTTGTGGCGAGACGCACCTTCGGCCGCACCCTGCAAACGCGATAGAGAGCGAACCAGAAGAAATAGTCACGATGCAAAATGAAGGTAGAGGTCCTGCTTGCTATAGATGTTGTTGAATCTCTTGGACACCTTTGTTGATGTATGGTGTCCAAAGTAGGAAGGCTAGTAGCGGCCTTGGTAGCGTCAACGTGGAGGAGTTGGCATAGAAGGAACGAGGAGTTGCTGTGAATGCAGATGCTCAAGAATCCCTACCAAAGGCATGCATTCTCAGTTCCTCTATAGGATTAGCTACCACATAGCTAAACTTCATGCAAGCCCAAGTGTCGGTAGGGAGCTGGAGTGTTACAATATTGTGGCTGGGCCACAATACTGCCGGAACTCTAGCAGCAGGCATTGACCGAGGAACTACCATCAGGGTGATGAATGGTGGAAATGGTAGGTCTGGGGGGTCAGTGAGATGTCATATGACATCTCTAGGAGATCAGCAAGATGCCAAGAATGGGAGTGTTGCATATGTTCTAGAGCATGTCCTCATTGTGTCGTGAACTACATTCTAGAACTGCAACTCCCCCCCCCCCATGTCGGCACCATGCATGCTCACTTGATGTGCATGCGCTCACTTGATGTGGGTACACTTGATTGATGTGTGCATGCTCGCTTGATGTGTGCACGCTCGCTTGACACGTGCATACTCGCTTGATGTGTAGTTGGTGTAGATGCATGTTGGGGACGTGCAGTGAACCCAGTTTAAGGTCTTGGTAGACCATGTGTTGGTTTAAGGTCTCAGTAGATTGCTATGTTGGTTTAAGGTCCCAAAAGACCGTATGTGCCAGTTTAACGTAATAGCGGATGACCTGTGCTAGTTTTACATTGTAGCGGATGAGTGTTGTCAGTTTAATGTCATAGTGGACAATGGTGAAGCTGTGTCAGTTTAACGTCATAGCAGACGTTTGCTCACCTTTGCCAGTTTTACATCGTAGTGGATGAGCTATGCCAGTTTTACATCATAGCGGACATGCTGTTCCAGTTTAACGTCATGGTGGATGCACAGATGCTACGCTGACATTGTATGCAAGGCCACCTAAACTGCCACCACTGCGATTGTCGTAACCGCAGGGGTTTGGATAGTTTAAGTACTTGGCTTTTAAATGGCGTAGCGTAGGACCCTAAGGAGGGTTTTTCCATGAGTGATGTGATAGTGTGATGCATGTTCTGTCAGGGCGTATTGTTAATTACCCTGTTAGGGTTAATCGCTCTATTACTACGCTAGGCTATTTTCGCTATGCTATCGCCTTCATGTTCTTGCTACACTATGTGCGGGAAGAGGGTTATGCTATGCTACATGATAAAATGCTAGGTGTTGCTATGCTGCATGTGAATTGCACTTGGTCATGATGCTAACACTTGCTGGTTGTGTTGTGTAGGATGGGGTTAAGGCCAACTCTAATTATCTTAGAAATTTCAGGGATCCTATGTTACGTAAGCAAACCTGTGGCCAATGCTCCTCCTCCCCATATACGTGTGTGGGAATGGGGGATTTGGTTTAGGAAAGGAGCATAAGAGTTCCTACAATACCTCCTCCAACACTTCAGTGTGATCGTTTGGTCATACCTAGAGGAGGAAGAGGTGGCCTTCATAACAGAAGCCATATTGCATGGGGCAAGCTGGGGCATCCTAAGGTTTTTGACGGATGGGAAAATCATTAGTAGGCAGGGAGAAGGATCTAGTCAACGCCCTAATGAGTTAAGGAATTTGGCCTGAATCTGGGATATGCCTGAGTATAGCTGCTACCATCCTTACAACACACTATTCATCGCACGTTATATGGAAACGTGCTTCCAAAATCCACCAGGGACCATCTACTGTGCTAGTAGGTGAGTTTTGTAGCCCTATTCCACTGTATTATGCAACGCTCGCCATAATACTTGCCATATTGGCCAAATGCTAACAGTATGTTTTTGTTACCAATTTCTACATCAACAAGGAAGGGCTTCACGACCGAACGTGTCTACTAACTATAGCATAGATAGCCCTGCAGGAGTTCTCTTCTACTGAGAACCTACATGCAGGTGTGATTGGTCAATGCTGGGGTGAGCACCATACCTACCCAGACCTATACCCCATTCCCTATGACAGATGCAAGGAGTGTGGTTGGTTGGATGAGGGATGGACGCCCTTCAAACTGATCACTGTTGAACAAGTTCTAGTTAGTCTTCCACCGTTCTCATTGCCGTACAAACTTGGTAGGCTAAACAGTAAGTGTTGCATGCTTAAGTGTCTTTGCAATCTTTGGATTTTCTATGTTTTTATGCTAAACGTTTTTTGTGAAAATTGCTGCAGGGGAAAAAAACCCCCAGGAGGTGACAGTGGTAACTACTGAGACATAGGAGGCAAACATCTACTTCAAGTATGGAGAAGTAGATACGAGCTAACACTGGATAAACAGTGAGGCTTCAGATTCCTTGGTCCAGAACATCCAAAAGGCTGGGCTTATGGACTTGTTCCTAGTCTCGAATCCAAGTGTTCCTGCCGCCGAGATGCTCTCCTTGGTCTACTCCTTTTTTGACAAGACAGGCCGCTTCCACATTTGCATAGAGGATGTATGGGTGGTCACTGAAATCAAAGACCAACTATTTGTGGACATCTTCGGTGTCCCTGCCGATGGCATCCTCATAGGGTCAAAGTCCAAGAGGGAGCTAACCTTTCATAAGAAGGACATTCAGGAGTGGTCAAGGATTACCAAGGAGCAGAAGGGGCTCCCCATGGAGAAGCTTAAAGCAGGACCTGCCAAGGAGGTTTACCCTGTCTTCCATGCTCGCGCATTCCCCCATCTACTTTTCTAGGGGAAGGTCCTGGGGATTGAGCGAGCCTGGGTAATGCATGAGGTCATGGAAGAGGGGGCTCGCTACAACTGGGTCAGGTTTCTATGTAAAGGCTTGCAGACTAAAATCTTGGGGCTCCATAAGAAACCAGAGTCCTGTTCCAATATACATTATGCCTTTTACATAGCCTTCTGAAATGTTTTGCGGAGTTTCTAGTGGTTCAAGAGAATGGAGCCTACATCAAGCGAAATCACAACTAGATTTCTAGACTGTGGATCCGCCAGATCTTCCAGACCACTTGAGCCCAAGATTTCCCCAGAAATAATTGGGGAGTCATTCTCTGTGACGACTAAGGATTGGGTGGCCTACAACTTTCATGGCCAAGATAGCGTAGGAGAGATGCCCCCTGCTGTAGATGGTAGCGTGTCGCAGGGGAAATGTCTCATAGTCGAGACTGTGGCTAGCAAGTTGCAGTGAAAGAGGCCTCCTCCAACTAAGGAAACCCTTCGCACGGAGGAAGAGGAGGGGCGAAGAGTGCAGCTTAAAATGTAGAGGATGCAACCCCCCATTGGTAAATGCTTTTGTTCATGTCTATTCCTTCACCAACTTTTTTAATGCCTGCTACGCTGTGCTACACTAGACCGCGTAGCACCTACTTTAAGCTAACATTTTTTGAGCTAATGCAAACATGTTTCTTTGTTGCTAGAAGAAGAAGAGAAAGAAGAAGAAGGTGATGAAGAGGTGTCAGCCCCTAAGATGGGGCGATGAATAAAGACACGGAGGCCCCAGTCTTGGAAGAAAGGACCTCGGTCAAGAAGAAAGGAGCTCCTGTCGCTAAAGCAGGGGCTCTTGTCATTAGGCGAAATCCTCCTACTAATAAGGAGGGAATTTTTGGAGATGAAGAGGAGTCTCCCTTGAATAAAAAAGACGCTAGTCTCTCAAAAGGAAAGGCACCAGTGCATGAAGAAGAGGCCTATATAGACTTGGCAGGGACCTCTACCAAGGCTAGTGGCATCATTTTGCATCAGCATGAAGGGAGATCGCAATTGAATGCTGGTGAGTTTGGTAATATGTTTGCCTTGTCATAGCCCATTTCGATCATCACTAACATGTTTAGTTATATGACATGTGCCATTGTTGATGCTGTAGGATCCCCTCTGACTTGTATGGAGTCATGGGTCGAGATCCCTGATAAGTTTACGTTTATGCAGGGAATCGTCGATGACATGATCAACCGCCTTTAGTAGGTGGACCCTGAAGTGGGTAAGTAGTAGTATTGGGTGATCTCATGTTACTATGCTAGAATTTCTTAAGCTTGCTAATCTTGCTATGCTAATGCTCTTTGTGTCATGGCAGCCTCTCAGCTCAAATGGGACTCGGCACGACCTTTGAAAGTTGGTATCGTGCCTACATTCCTACCTAAGGTGATTGAGGTGCCTCGTCGCACATACGATGAGGCTTGCAAATGCGCTTTGCACTTGGCATGCTCCTTATGGGAGTATAAGTGCATCAAAGAGGACCTGTGGAAATGGGTCCAAAAAGCTAAGTAAGAGAAGGCCAACCTGAGAGCCGAGGTGGAAGATCTCAAGTCGAGGAACAAATTCCTCATAGCCTGTGACACTAATAATGAGGACTGGTGCACAGTTGTGATAGATTACGCTAGATTTTGGATAGTCGCACATTAGAATGTTGAAGCTACCTGCAAAATAATAGATCAGTGGATGCAAATGGACTTGTTGTCCCAGAAGTGTCAGGATTTGAAATATTTCAGTTCCAAGATTTACGAATGGGGGAAGTCCTAGAAAAACCATGTATAAATTGGAACATGCCATCACTCGTAAACTGTACAAGGACATTGTTGTGGAAGCGTTTACGTATAAAGCATTCATAAACTCTATTAATGCTTCTGAGGCCTATGCAAAGTTCAAAGAGTAGGTAAAGGTTACGGAGTCTCCTGAATGGAAAGTGGATGTTCCCACAGGAGAGATCACAACCACCTCCTTTTCTCCTGGACCACCAAGGTGGACAACTGTTGAAAGGGAGAGAGCTGCTGCGGACGCTGAACTAAGCAACAAGCGTTGGGTGGACATCATGGTAGAGGAGGTCTGGCACTGCCTCAGGCTCGGTTTAGACTAGATACACTTCGAGATAGATGCAGGTCCTTCTTAGGTTAGTTACTTTCTACTGTATTAATGCTTATGATTTGTTGTAGCTTGTGTTTGTTGCCCTAGCTGATCACTTCATTCCTATGATGTAGGTTCCAACTGAGGGTGCAGGGCCCGCAGAGGGCAGGAACTAAGGGGTGGTAGAGGACAATGCAGGGGAAGGCGATGCAGAAGAGGGTGATGCAGAAGCAAATGGCGAAGATGATGTGAACAGAGACAACCCATGATAGCATGGGATTTTTTTTTGAAGTTTTGAATTTTTTGTAAAACTTTTGTAAACATTATCTAAAAGGAAAAATTTTTGAATAGAGAAGAGAATTTTAGAAAAGAAATTGCTTCTGTGCTAACTTATGCATTGTCTACGTGCTACGTTTTGTGTAAAATTTTCATGCTTTTATGTGCTAGTTTTAGGCCATTTCGGGCCTCTACTAGTTTTAGGTTGTTTCGGGCCTCTGCTAGTTTTAGGCCATTTCGGGCCTCTACTAGTTTTAGGCCATTTCGGGCCATAGCTAGTTTTAGGTCGTTTCGGGCCTCTGCTAGTTTTAGGCCATTTTGGGCCTCTACTAATTTTAGGCCATTTCGGGCCTTAGCTAGTTTTAGGTTGTTTTGGGCCTCTGCTAGTTTTAGGCCATTTCAAGCCTCTGCTAGTTTTAGGCCATTTCAGGCCATAGCGTAGCATGCCAAAGAGATGATATGTTAACAACTTGAACAATGGCTAACTGGTAACTTTCGTAGATAGATGGATGCGAACAACAAAAGATGGTAATGTACAAAGGATGGCGATTGGGTAGGAAGTAGTGGGGTTGCTACGCTATGCGTAGCTGCTTCTTGACCCATTGTGGGTTGAGCAGAACATAAGGCCAAGGCACTTTACCAAGGCCTTCATTTGCATCATTGTCTTCTGCTTGGAAGGGCAACTCAGCCCACGTGCTTTCATCCTAGAAACCAGCCTGCTGAGCCGATTCTCCTGCTAGATGGTTAGTGTGTGTGTAGGCAAGCACTTCATTCTCAGAGGTTATGACCTCTGAGCCCTACTCCATGTCTACGTTGCTGATTACTTGTACCTTTACCTTGTCACCATGGATCACCACCTCCCTGCCTACGTATGGTAGCTGGATTTCCTGATGAATGGATGAAGAGACAACCCTAAGTTGTGCTAACCATGATCTCCCCAACATGAGGCTAAACCTAGGCATCTCCTCAACCATGATGAATGTCAGGTTCATGGGGAACTAATCCCCTACCATGAAGTCTATATGGACTATGCCTTTCACCATGACCCACGCCCCATTAAACGATCTCAGGCATGAGATCATTTTGGGCTTGATCTGGTCGACCAAGCCCAACTTGTCGACAATAGGGAAGGGGATGACGTTCTTGGTAGCCCCATCATCAACGTGTACCTTTCGGATCTAGTGTTGAATGACATGAATTGTGATGAATAGGGGTGCTATAGTCACCTAACCCCTCTCAGGATCTTCCCTAATGACGTCGTCACAGAAAGTTAGTTGAGACGGTTCTAGCTCTGTAGGTGCAGAGGGGAGCATGACCAAGTGGATCGCTTCCTCTTTCATTGGCATATCTTCATTGACTGGAATCGCTGTCAACATGCGGATCAGAGCATCACGATCTGGGACAAATATCAAGATTATATCGTACAAGCTCAGTGTAGTGTTTTTCTATTTTAGAGCTTATTTGATCTAAGTGAGGGCATCTAAGAGGTCCTGGCCGCCCCCCTATTTAATGCTTTCCTCCTCTTCTATTCATCCCAGAAGATGAATTTCCTGAGGAGGGGTGACTTCGGATTTGGGTTTAGATCCTTTTGGTAGGGCGGCATGGACTGTGTGATCATAGAAACATCCCTCTTTAGTGATGAGGGCATAGACACAGGGGGTGAGGACGTAGGCTTGGAAATGCCTGGGGCAGTACTTCCTCTCGACATCTTACCTGTGAAACACACTTCTCATTTTTTAGGACGAGAAGGTTGTGAAGCTATCTTGCGTGAGACATGGGCTATTGAATGAGTAGACCCCCTGATGATAAATGAAGCTAACAGTGTTAATGGGCTGGGTGGTGCAGTCTTGTTAATAGGTGGTGTGGAGGTGGATTCCTGGGGAGGGACTCTCAGGACAAACAGTTGTTGCGAGCTTCGGCTAGCCACTAATGGTGCTAGTGCACTACGTTGAGGCACATGGACCACGAATGGCTATTGGGGTGGCCTAGGATCACTGTCAACACCAATGGTGTTAATAACATAACCAACGTTGTTGGTGTTGAGGGGATCTATGTAGACATGCAAAGATTGATTCTCAGGGCGTACTGGTTTGCTTTCGTCCAATATCAGTTTCCCTTGATCAATCATACTTTGGATGTCATCCTTCAATGCCAAACAGTAATCCATGTTGTGACCACATTGTTGGTGGTAGTCACAAAACCTATTTAACCTAAAACCCTTAGGAACTGGGGGCTCATTGGGTAAGGCCAAAGAGGGGTTCCTAAGGAGCTTGCAGTAGCTTTGATGATTCCTTCTTCTGACATCTGCTTATGTTGGATGTGCCCTGCTGCCAATAGCTACTTCAAAAGTTCTGAAAGCTTGAGCGGTAGTGGGGTATACTTTGTGCGATCTTTACGCTCAAAGTTCGATTTGGGTTATGCAGATGTCTCAGGTGTGGGTACTGGAGGTTGCAACACATTACCCTACTTGGGCACAGGGTTAGCTGTGGGTACGACTGGTTTCTTATTGTTCTTGTTACCATTGTTACTAAGTTTGGGCTTGGCCTCGGTCGCCATAGCGGCCACTGTGGTTGTTGGGGCCTTACCCTTGTCCTTCTTTGTGAAGGTGTTTTTGTAGGTAATGTAGGCCAAATCTTTGCTCACTTCGGCTACATCCTGTATACTCTTAGTTTGAGTGAAGGCTTGACTAAGAGTGTGAGAAGCAAGGTAGTACAGTTTAGACTTGATGAAGTGATTCACTTCACCCTTAAAGATGGCCAGAAAGTGGGCCTCCATGATGGGCTCGCAGATTTCATTAAGGGTTGCACTCCAACACTGGATGAACTTCTGGACTGGTTCCAGAGGATCCTACTTCATGCTCATTAATTGGTCTAGTGTGGTTTCTTCCTTCAAGTTATACTTGAAGCATGTCACGAACTGGGTCAGGAGATCCTCTAGGGTTGATATGGAGGAGCATGGCAGCGCATGGTACCAATCCAAGGCTTTCCTAGCTAGGGACATAGCAAAGACATGAATAATCATGTGTGGCCATTGTTGCAACAGAAGGGATTCAGAACTATAGGTAACAAGATGTGCGTTGGGATCTCCCTTCCCATTGTACTTCATGAAGTGGGGAAGGGACATCCCTGGGGATAATGTGAGAGCAGGGATTGTAGGGCTGATGGGGTCATCCTGGTAAAAGTCCATGACTTGTACCATGTCAGACCTGATAGCTTTAAGGCATTTTATTTCCTTGGTAAGGATCTGGATAAGCTGGAATGCTTGATCCAATCTCTGCGATGATGTGGATGGTTGGGGAGTTACCGAGGTAGCTTCCATCTATGGAATGGCAGGGGTGGCAACGTGATCCATCGATGGTACCATTAGGATAGCCCTTGCAAATGGTGCTGCTTGCGCTATCCACCACCTGGTAGGTGGTGGTGTTGGAGCAACAACCGTGGCTTGGGCTGCCGGATAGACCGCTTGTGCCATCAGTGGAACAGACCATAGCCCCATGTTGGGTTGTACTATTTGTAGGGTTTGGTAGGTCTGAGGGTGAACATAATGAGACATCTGTGACAGTTGTGGAATAGGAGAAGAAGTGAATGGGGTCCACCATGTGGACGGGCCTCGGCCCGCCATGGTGGATCAGACTGACATGAACGTAGGAATGGAAACGGAAGTTGTGTATTATTGTAAAGTAGGTATAGTATGAACATGCAGCAGGGTAGCTATGATTGGTGTGTGATGTGCTACAAGAATGGGCTGATGAACAGTTTATGGAGGCATAGTTGCTACAAATGAAATAGGGGAATAAGGGCATTGATATGTAACATGGCTACCAATTGCAAGTGTAGTTGTAGGTTGCGGGAGCGTAGGTGTGATCACAAAGGGAGTGGTGATAGACAACGAGTTGGCCCAGAAGGACTGGGTAGGAGTGACCATAATGGGGTTGGCCTGACCTCCCCCGTCAGATTGAGAACCAAGATCCTCTTGTCCATCCTGGAAGGTCTCATCATGGTTAGTCGCTATGTCCTACTACTCCCTAAGTCTAGCCAACTTGATTAGTTGGTCTAGAAGCCATTGATTTGTTTGTGTCAAAGGTATGGAAGTGCTAGGAGTGGGAACAAACTCCTTCCCATCGTAGTAAGCGAACTGAAAGCTACGTTTGTCTTCAAATTCATGCACATCCAAGGGTAGGTTTGCCTAAACCTTTGCATAGAGGAAGTTATAATGCTCATGTTGTTGGGCCAAGCCCTCAGGTCCCCGGTTTTGGATCTTGAGGGATCGACGTGTTTCCAGCATCAGGTTGAGTGGTTGTTTAGCACTTGTGATGCCTTCAATTGTGATGGGAATTTCAATGTTGAAGGTGTTAGCAGCGGTAGTTGCGGAAGTCATTGTTACTAAGCTAGATAGTTTTGCAAATGCGAAAAGCAAGGAAATTGGAGAAAAATAACAAAGGCTTTATGTCTTGTCGAATTCCAGAGGAATCGTTAGAGTGACCGATCTGTACCACATGATGCATAAACAACCGGAAGAGGATGTCACATTTACGCTAGTGCACGATAGGGTGCAGAACGCGTGCAAGACTACCGTAAAGCAAATGAGTCAACTGGCGATTGAAGGCTTTATGTCCTACAGGGTTCCCAAGGAACCTTCGAGGAGATCGATCTGCACCGCATGATGCGTAAACAACCAAAAATGAGTATTAAGTTTATGCCAATGCGTATCAGGATGCAGAACACTTACAGGACTACCGTGAAACATAGAAAGGACACTAAAGGCCCTCCTTCTAGCGCTAAAAAATTGTAGCGACTGAAAACGTCGGCAGCTGGAAAACACCGAGAGGTCGTCGGTCATTGACAGTCTTAACCTTGTATCTACACGAGGGCCGTGCTAGATAAAATAGATATAGGGGGCCCTGAACGGTCTGGTCGATTAGATAGGGACTTAGTTGGTGTTAATATAACCTTTCGTAAATGGGTAATTCGAAAATGAGACCTCTAGCATAAAATAATAACTTTAAATGTAAAAGGGACAGAAAAAAATGTAAAAATGCAATGATAAGCAAGAAAAGAAAAGTAAAATGCAGTTAGGAAAATGCACTACTTCAAGATTATGACTTCACTCTGTCAAGGTGGATACAATTGGTTGCATGATGCTGGGAGGCATAGAGATCCCAAAGGTAACCAAGATGTCCAGAGCAAGAGAACTGTATGCTTGAACATGGCATATGAAAGGGATGATTTGGATGCCACGTGCCTTGGCCCTGCATTAACTTGTCTGTGCTGCATAGGTGTGCATCACCATTGTAATTACGAGCCTGCCACACCGTAATTGTGAGTTTGCCATGCTGTAATTATGAGTCTGCCATGCCGTAATTGCATCGTCAGAGCTTGGATATGTGTGCCAATGGTGCAATTAGGTGAAGTGCATTGATGTGGCGTAACTACTTGCTACGTTGTGCTATGCTTTGTAGTGTAGCATGTTGACATAGCATAGCATCTTGTTACGCATCTCGCTACATGTTTTGGAAGCCTTTGAAGTGCGCTGACTATTTATTGCATATTTGCTATGCTATGCTATGCTACATAGCGTAACATAGCGTAGCAACTGGCCTTAGTTGCAAAAACATCGCCAATCCGCAAACTCTACTTTTTGCATTGCGAAACTTGCGAACTAGCTGATCCCACCCTTTGATTTTCCCTCTGTCACTTCTGCAGAATTGCTATGCCACGTTGCACCATGTAGCTTAGCGTAGCGTAGCAGCCCACATGGTTTGCCTTTTGCCAAGTTTTCTACTTTCTAGTGGAAGGAGACATTGCTGGAGGACTTGAAGTTAGGTGAGAGGTCTGACTGCCTGGCTTTTGCTACACTGTGCTATGCTACGTAGTGTAGCACTTTGCTTCTGCAAATGTCTTCTGAAGCCTGCTACACTACATAGTGCAGCGTAGTGTAGCAAACTCCTTGGGTTAGAAAAATTGCTGAAGCACTTCGTTCTATAATCATTTTCTGAAGCCTGCTACGCTACATAGCACAGTGTAGTGTAGCAAACTCTTCAACTTAGAAAACTTGCAGAACTATTTTGCACATTCTGAGCACCACCAGCAATTCCACGCATTTCTCCTAAGTGTGCTATTGGTTTGGTGAACTACTCAGGTGGGTAGGCTGGAGAATCTGTTTAGCTTGTTGACACTAGGAGTAGAAAAGTTGCCAGACTAGATAGTCTGAACATTGGAGCATCCATCTCCTAAAGAACTATCATGACGCTGTGCGAACTGCAAAGTCCTGGTGAAGCAAGAATGTCTTCAAATTTTAGGGTGTTTCAACTTGGATAGAGAATCACTCCTGTGAGAAGAAGAAATTTTATGTTAGGAAATAAAAATCATAGTATGCTTCTAAATATTGTTGTAGTAATCTTCAGATGTGATATGACTCTAAGGTTTGTTCCAATGATTTAAATAATTTTCACTAAATCCTAGATAACACATATAATAACTAAAAGGTCCTCAGCAATGGTGCCAATGATGAGCAATAAGGTACCCCTATGCCCAACCATATGAATCACAAGCGTTCACACGTGATCCAATCGAATGCTGCAGACCTTAAGTTCTTAAGTACACTGGTTCAAAGACATCAAATCTAATTGGAACAATCGTTGTCTTCTTAGTTCCACTTGTGAAGTACAAGTATATGGTTAAGTGCAACTAAGGTATATTATTTTTTTACCATTTTTATTTTATAAATTTAATTACCTAGAATAAGAATGAAAGGTAGAGGAATGTAATATCTAATTAACCTACTACCTAGCTAGCCTAACACAAGTACCCATTCCCACTTCCTGGACACATCTTGAATGCATGTAGAACTGTTGGGTTACCAACCATTAAGTGTTTTTGGGTTACCAAGTGCTAAAAGCATGCTCAAAGTGGTTGTGATTGTGTTCATTAATAACTAAAAATTAATTTCTTAATGAAAATGCATTAAAGTAAAGTGCATGAATAATAAATGCATTAAAGGAAACATTAATCTATTCTTAGTGTTGCAAGGATTATCAAAAGGGCTCATCTTTATTACCATCACACTGTTGTGCTCAGGTATATTAGTGCTCAAATAAAGATCCATACACACTTAGAATCTTGTTGTGGGCACTTAGAAAATATTCTAACTCTAGAGAAAATAAACTACAAGAGCTTCACTATGCTATCACAAAAAACTATATGAAAATCATGAGCCCAAGCGCTATATTTATAGGTCAGCATATATCCTATGATATTAGATATTCAACATCACATCTTGAGCTCTAACATTGAGGCTCCAATATCAAATATTTGATATTGAAGCCAGTCAAAACATGATTCATTAGTGAGTTTTAACTGCCTACTCTTGGGATTGTTCTTACTACCTCCTTCCAATTCTACGCTACTTGTCCCTCAGTTGGGAGAGTCCTACTTCCTATTTGATGCTTAGGTCTTGGTATCATCTATAATCACAACATGATCAATGATTAGCATTTGATGTGTAACTTTGGAACACTTGAGTAGCTTATCTCTTTGGGTTAGTTACATTTGGCTAAGTCATGATCATGGCAAGTTTGATTATTTTAAGATTATTTCATTTTAGTGTCTGAAACACCACAAAATTCAGAGCTTAGTACTTGTCCGACACCAAACAGGTCCCTGGGACCTACGAACGACGCCGGCTACATGAGATTTCACACACGCGAAAACCTTGGGAATCGCAACATTTGGTTTTTACTAAGTACATTGTGCCAACGTATACGCCCAGCGTGTACGCCCAAGTTCACATCTCCAGCATATACGCCTGGCCCTCACAGCGTATACGCCCGACACTACAGCGTATATGCCCGACTCCCCAGCATACATGCCTAGGTACTGCAGATGCACATGCTCGACGACAAGATCTCCAAATGATAGCCTGAAGACAACACCAAAGAGCAAGGATTGAAGCAAGTGGACACCCTTCAACGTATACACCCAGCGTGTACGCTAGCATCCATCAGCGTATACGCCCAATGTGTATGCAGCACAGCATCTCCACCCAAGTTCACACGCTCAGCACACCCAGCGTATACGCCTAGCGTATACGCCGACCTGATATAGCGTATACGCCCAACACTTGTAATATTGTACATTTGTAACTTGTGTGCATCCGGTCAACGCGCCACGTGTCGCCCAACCCGAGTCTAGTGTAACAACCTGTATAAAAACTCCCATTTTCCACTTTCACCAGGTCGATTGGTAAAATCTCGGAGCATACTATAGAACATTTACGCTGCGCATCAGAGCTGAAACCCTCTTACGCTGGAAGCCTTGTACGCTGCAGATACTCTCTACGCTCCGTCTGCCCTGCGAACCAGAGTCATCCCTGTATACGCCGGGGCTTTTCATCCGCCTTGTGTTCCCACACAACTGCGTTAGACTGGTGCACTATACTTTGACTCTGCAATATCATTGTTTACATTTGCTACATGAGTCCTTTTACAGTTTTATGTCAATTTGGCCCACGAACTGTTTACGCCTGTTTACGCTTACGCTTCGTTGGCATCCATTTACGCTTTACGCTGTTCTGTTGCCTTGTTTACGCCCGCACATCGTTTACGCATAACCCAACGTATTAGCACTTTGCGTACGCGCGGGGAAATCCTTGTCTGATCCGCGTGCGGACCACCCAAGGTACTCTGCCTTTGTCGCATTCCAGCTTGCCCTCAGGCGAAGGTAGGGTCTTCTGTATGCGTCCTGCGATCCCGTGGCCTCTGTTTTTCCTTCCAGCTGGAGACCGACGATTTCAGGCGGTACAGAAATTGGCGCTAGAAGGAGGGCCTCTACCTTAAACTAGTTGTGCTTCAGAGCTCTCAGCGTCTACGCTGTTGAGTACACGCTGACTTTTTCCAAAAACCTCCCAGCGTTTACGCTGTATAGTTTAAAACCTTACCTGCAAACTTTCCAGCGTCTACGCTGCCCTGTTTAAAACTCACTATTTGCAAGTCTTCCAGCGTCTACGCTGTTAACCATATGCTAACTTTGTTTACAAATTCCTAGCGTCTACGCTGCTACAGTGTTCTTACGCCTGCTACAGTGTTCTTACGCCTGCTACAGTGCTTTTATGCTGCTACAGTGTTCTTACGCCTGCTACAGTGTTTACGCTGCTACAGTGTTTACACTACTATAGTACTGCTACAGTACCGCTACAGTACCGCTATAGTATTTTTTCAAAAAAAACACTCAAAACGGGCCTGTTACAAAGCCAAATTCGCTGCGATTCGCACCTACTTCAAACCAGTCTAAGTCCTAACGGCCCCCAACATGGATCAAGGCATACAATACACACAACATAACAATTCCAAGATGACTTCCTCTTACCCGAGATCACCATCCACGTATGACTATGGTTCTTAATTTCATACTTAGCCAAATTTTCTCCCGTTTACACTGTACACGCAGGACACTTAGAAAAATTTTCAGTGTTCACACATCGGACACTCTACACACTTAGCCCAAAACACACTCGGCACCTGTTACCTAGCTCATATGTTGCGCCGTCACACATCACCATGGAGTCATCCCAGACCTCTAATGCACATGCCTTCATAGTCCCCACACAAGAACAATACAACTTTATCTGTGTGAAGATTCAGGCCAACCTTCCTATTGACCACACAGAACAGGAGGCAAAACGAAACTTCGAGCACATATACATGGAGGTCATGAATTTGCCCCTCCATATATGACATCATCCCCCTTTCTGATCCTCATCATAGCCTCATCTCCCAACTCCTTCTGGCAAGGGGCCAAAACACACGGCAACCCAATGAGGAGCCCCGAAACCAACATGATAGAGATGACTTCGAGGCACAATCCGAACCTGAGGATTCATACCACACCCTCAGTCCCCATGCCTACGTGAACCCATCACTCCATCCTCGCATGGGATAGACGACCACTCACCAAGCATCAATGAGCACACAAGCACCGGTATCCCAACAGAGATTACCCACCCCCATCTCCACCCAGTACATACCACACGTGCAAACGCATGGGGCCACTTTCACTACATTGGCCCTGCACATCCAGGGTGCCACTTCACAGTTTGTGGCTAGGCAAGGAACCATACCCCTTGTTCAACAACCCACTCACTTCAACGTGCCACACCCCACAACCACAACTCTAAACATTGCTCCATAGCAACAAATGAAAAACCAACAACCTCCGCAACCAACTAATCTACCTACCGCTCAGGAGTGGGCAGAAGCAAAACAGATGATGCAAGCATTAGCGGATGAGATAAAACAACTCAAAGCTAAAAACACTGAACAAGTTAAAGTACTGGATTTCTATCGTGACGATCCAATTAGCTCTTTAGTGCCACCGTTAGCTTTACCCAAGGGAATCGCATTGCCCCAGTTAACCAAGTACAATGGGGAGGGAGATCCAAATGCTCACTTAGTCACGTTTCGATTAGAAACTCTATTGCTTCAAGCTTGGCCCCACGCAATCTTGCGAGTGTTTGCTATGTCCTTAACGGGTGTAGCCTTAGACTAGTACAGAGCCTTGCCATGTAACTTCATATCCTCTCTTGAGGATCTCTTACACCAATTCGTTACCAGGTTTAAGTACAACCTGAAGCCTGAAGCAACCCTAGACACTCTAATACAGGTGAAACAAGCACCACTTGAGCCTGTGAAAAAGTTCATTCAACGATGGAGTGTAGCCCTTAACGAACTTCATGAGCCCATCCCTGAAAAGTATTTACTTACGATTCTGAAGGGAGCCGTGAATGACTTCATTAAGTCAAAACTGTACTACATGAGCGCTCAAACGTTGAGCCAAGCATTCACACAGATCAAGAACATTGAACAAGCTGCGCAAACCAGCAATGACCTCGCCTATGTGGCTTACAAGAACCAACATGTTGCCAAACAAAAGGCGATAACAGAAACTGTGGCCGCAAGCACAAAAACAACTAACACCAGTACCAACCCGCCTGCAACAATAGGGGCCACCTTAAGGTCCAATTTTCAACGCAAGGATCGCTCTAAGTACACATCACTACCTGCGTGACCTTCGGAACTACTAGAGCACCTCCTTAAAGCCGGGCAAATCCAATACAAACACGTAATGGAGAATGCTTGCCGCCGACATGATAGGTACTACGAACTACTAAGGAACCCCACCTTAGCAGCACCAAATGAGCCCCCGGTTCCACGACATTTCAAGTTAGACCAATTTTGTCACTACCACCAAATGTCCGGTCACAAGACCGACACCTGTCGTGCGTTAAAGGATGATCTACAAGCAATGATAGAACGGGGCCAACTGAACGTCAACACCCTGAATCAACTGAGCACAGACGATGCCTCCTATGTCATAAACTCCATTGGAATAGATAGTAAGCCTAAACCTGTGCAGCAATCTTTTGTGATTCGTGTGCCTCCCAGCAAGGCAATAATCCCCTCCACCTCCACGAGCAAGGGGCCTCCCATCGTCATCAAGGTGCCACCTAGAGCACTGACAGCACCTTTTGTGGTCAAAGTACCACCACCACACACGTCCGCTAAGACGTTAAACTGGCAAGATTCAATACAATTCCGAGCTCCGAAGACACCCTTTGTGGTCAAAGTACCACCACAGTTGTCTGCTAAGATGTTAAATTGGCACGATGCACCAACGGCAACAACAAAGAAACCTTTCGTTATCAAGGTGCCACAACAAGCTAGTCAAACACCAACAACTCCTCCTAAACTACCATTTGTTATAAAAGTGCCACCACGCTATGGCCCCTCACCTACCCAGAGCCCAACCGTAGGAAACGCCTCAACCTCTCCTCCCTCAAGAGTCAACCTTGCCAACAACACGGATAAGCCTACCAAATGGCAACAGAAGAGGACAAACGAACAACGAACAATACCTGCAACTGAAACAAAAGACACACCTAGTATACAACAACCGAACACTGGGGGCCCTGTCCCTAATCCCAAACAAACCAGGCCCGAGCCCTCAACCCATACAGAGGCAACCAACACAACGACAGATAACACAGACTTTGTAACTACATTGGCCCAGGTGAAACAAATGCTCAAACAAAAGAACACAACCATGAGCTTGTACGATTTGGTCATGACATCATTGGCTCATCGTGAAGCCTTAGCACAAATGTTAGCATCTATTTCTGTTACAGAGGACATCCCTGCTAACATGGAATCCATCCATGCAACGATTTCACAACACACACCACAAGAATTAGGTTCCAACATCTTAGCCTTCCGTGACGATGCAGTTAAAGTCAACCCCGAACGAGGGGAAGTCACAACAGCTCCATTATTGATTAGTGTACGTGTTGGGCAATGTACCATTCGCAGAGTGCACATTGATGACGGTGCAGCAACAAACGTAGTTCTATACTCCGTCATCGACAAACTAGGCATGGCAGATGAGATCATGCTAACAGAAATCGTGTGTTTAAAATCTTTCAATGGATCATGTGTCACAGTCAAGGGCACAATCAACTTAGCCTTTGTGGCAGGTGAACAATTCCCCACCAGCGCGGAGTTCACTGTCATAGAAGAGATGCCCAGTTTCAACATGATTCTTGGTAGACCTTGGCTAGCACAACAACGAGCCGTTTCCTCACCGATACATCAAGAAATCCACCTTCCATACGAAGGTGGACAAGTCATTATACATGGCGACAACACTCCCTTTCAAGCTGACCATAACATAGACATGTCACAGGTCTTAAAAGAGGAGCCTCTTGAAGCAACACCCACAACAACCAATACAACACCTAGAGCTAAAACGCCCGAACGAGGGGTAAAAACTGAAAGCCTCCTAGAGCAAACTAGCGCGCCTCCTAGACCATGTCCGACTAAGAAACAACCGCGTAATCAAGACTCCCCTACGGCCAAAGACACGTCTAACCGCCGCCCACTCCTCACCTTTGTTCGTTGTGCATATGTCACCTTAGTTTGCATTGTACTAGCTTACGCGCTTGCATGTGGCCCGAAAAGGCCTTAAACTACTACCTTTTCACATTATTTTCTATTCACTTGTGCATTTCAATTCATGTTTTCTGCAGTGGCTATTTAACATTATTTTCTCTAGTTGCTTTTGTTTACAGGATCTTATGGACGCACACCCATGCATCCACACAGAGCAATCCTGGCATCATGACTTAAAACTGATACCACAGAATGTCCTGGCATCATGATGGTAAACTGACACCACAGAGCTTCATCTGACATGACACTAAACTATCACACTCATTCACCAGAGTCTGCTAAGACTATAAACTGGCTTGCCTCTTCATAGTCCTCCACGACTATAAACTAGCATCGTACAGTCTGCTAAGACTATAAACTAGCAAGTTCACATCCGGCACATCACTCCGCCGCTATGCTCATTCATCAGCTTCACTGCATCGCTCGCCATCAATCGCCCTTATCAGTATCGCTGTCATCTAACCACAGTGCCTGCCTTCCTTCAACATCTCTGCGCCATTGGCTGCCATGTAAGTCTAAGCTCGTCTATTCGCTCATGGTTTTTCTTGTCTCCTTGGCGTTATGTTTGCAGGCTGACACCCAAAAGTTTCGCACAAAGATGCACTTCACCGTAAGCAGTGAGGTAAGACAATGTTCGCAGCATACCTGGCAGGACTAAATCAAACCATTCACTAGTACATCCCCATTCATCGACAAAATTCTTTATCCATCCGCCAACACATTTTACCCCGGCATCCCCTCGACACACCCAGTACATCTAAAACAGTGTACCATTGTAAAGCAGCTGCAACACGCAGCACAACAACTGCGCATGAGTACAAGAGCAGAGCAAAAGTTTACGCCGCAAAAAAAAAAAAAAATGAGACCCCGAGCACTTCCCATATAAGTCCCAGGCGGGAAGGCGGTCGTCTCAAAACCAAGTACTCATGTCTAAAATGGTCAAAAGGCATCCAGTTGCATGGCTTTGGCTCCCCTCCAATAGGTTCCCTTGAACACTAAACATGGGCCCTGTTCTTCCAAAGCATGTAACACATCCTCCCGTAGCTTTGTCCCCGCCAACAGGATTCCCTTGAAAGCTAACCGAGGGCCCTGTTCTGCCAAAGGACAAAAATTGCATGCCTGAAATCCGCGTCTGCTAAAACATTGGCTATTGACAAGAACTAGCATGCCGCATACCCGAGCATTCCTGTCCACGCAATTCCTTGGGCAGTCACTAATCCCCACAATATCTATCCTCCTACTCGCTACAAATTTCACTTTCCCGATCCCATGTACTACTAAACACGGTGCGATGACGTCTCGTCCAGTGGCAGTAGACAATGTCTCTATCAAGTTGCTTGTGGTGTTTTGCACTTCTTTATCGACGCTTCTCAGGTCGATTCCTCCAAGCATCAACAAAGAGGGGCCAATGAAACACCACAAAATTCAGAGCTTAGTACTTGTCCGACACCAAACAGGTCCCTGGGGCCTACGAACGACGTCGGCTGCATGAGATTTCACACACGCGACAACCTTGGGAATCGCAACACTTGGTTTTTACTAAGTACATTGTGCCAGCGTATACGCCCAGTGTGTACACCCAAGTTCACATCTCCAGCGTATACGCCTGGCCCTCACAGCGTATATGCCCGACACTACAGCGTATACGCCCGACTCCCCAGCGTACACGCCCAGGTACTGCAGATGCACACGCTCGACGACAAGATCTCCAAATGACAGCCTGAAGACAACACCAAAGAGCAAGGATTGAAGCAAGTGGACACCCTTCAACGTATACGCCCAACGTGTATGCCAGCATCCATCAGTGTATACGCCCAGTGTGTACGCCAGCACAACATCTCCACCCAAGTTCACACGCTCAGCACACCCAGCGTATACGCCGACCTGATATAGCGTATACGCCCAGTGTATACGCCCAACACTTGTAATATTGTACATTTGTAACTTGTGTGCATCCGGTCAACGCGCCACGTGTCGCCCAACCCAAATCTAGCGTAACAACCTGTATAAAAACTCCCATTTTCCACTTTCACCAGGTCGGTTGGCAAAATCCCGGAGCATACCAGAGAACATTTACGCTGCGCACCAGAGCTGAAACCCTCTTACGCTGGAAGCCTTATACACTGTAGATACTCTCTACGCTCCGCCTGCCCTGCGAACCAGAGTCATCCCTGTATACGCCGGGGCTTTTCGTCCACCTTGTGTTCCCACACGACTGTGTTAGACCGGTGCACTGTACTTTGACTCTGCAATATCATTGTTTACATTTGCTACATGAGTCCTTTTACAGTTTTATGTCAATTTGGCCCACGAACTGTTTACGCCTGTTTACGCTCACGCTTCGTTGGCATCCATTTACGCTTTACGCTGTTCTGTTGCCTTGTTTACGTCCGCACATCGTTTACGCATAACCCAGCGTATTAGCACTTTGCGTACGCGCGGGGAAATCCTTGTCTGATCCGCATGCAGACCACCCAAGGTACTCTACCTTTGTTGCATTCCAGCTCACCCTCAGGCGAAGGTAGGGTCTTCTGTACGCGTCCTGCGATCTCGTGGCCTCTATTTTTTCTTCCAGCCAAAGACTGACGATTTCAGGCGGTACAGTGTCTACGAGAGTTTTTTGCAAAGATTTAACTCTCATGGGTAGGAGATTTTAATATCATTTTATTAGTTAAACCTTGTGGAAGTTAGAAAAATTTTGAAAAAAATTTCATCAAAACCTAAGGTTTATGGCCTTCACAATGTATAGCTCACCTCCAATATTTGCACGACTGAAGAATGGAGTTAATCAGATAAGTTGTTTGAAAGTTATGGGCTCTAGAAGGTTTTGGGCTCTAAAAATTACAAAAACTCATTCCTCATTTGAGAGCAAATGACAAAAATTCACTAAGTGTTGGGTGCTATTTATAGAATTTTTGCCCTACATCAATGGGATCACATCAATGCAGTCAACATGATTGATGGGATTCCATTGACATAGCTAATTGAAAAAAATTTCATCATTAAAAAATAAGTGAAAAAGAGTTTTAACAAGAAATTAGAGTCCAAAGGAAGTCCAAGAAGCCTAGAACACAATGAAATGCATGAAGAGGGCTAGATAATCCATAAAAAGGAGATTTTATTAGGAGAATTTTAGAGAAATTTCATGGAGTGCACAACTGGGCATAACTAATGTATAATGTGGAAGGTTTTGAATGCAAAAAATGCCTAAGGATGATGATCTTAACTAGCCTAACTAAGGGATATGTAAGTGGGTCCTCCCCATAGCAGGCTCATGCCCTTGCATGTCCTCAAACTAAGGAGTCTATGAGACCCATGGGTGATTACTAGGTATGGCTAGTTAAGGACCAATTCCCCAAGGAACTTTGATGTGTCAAACTAAGACATTGAGATAGACATGAAAAATAATAGTGAGGTGAGTTTTGAAAAGCATAGTTGGGGAAAATAGAAAGTGGAATGAAGTCTCGTATTGTGGTCACATGAAGTGCCTTGTAGATTTCATGATTAAGATAACCTAATAACACTCATCCTTAGTTAGAATTAAAACCAACCACTTTCAGTGACTTGGCACTGACACTCTAAGACTAGTCCACCCCCAAAGGCATAAGAATATCCCTGTAGATCAATCACCATTCCAAAAATAGAAGAAAAGAGAAGTAAAAAGTGAGATGGACCTTAGTTAGAGGGGATCTTTAGGCATGGGTAACATGTCTTTCTAGTCCCATAACCAATGCTTGTAGTCTGTTATTTTGTCTAAGGTGTGTACTTTGAAATCTCATTATTGTTTTTTTTTTCAATTTTTGGATGCAAACCACACCATGTAAAGACTTAGCTTTCTCTTATTAGTTAATAGCAGTGTGGTGAGAAATCCATGAAAATAATCATGCACCCAAGAGGGTAGGCAAGTATAGAGAGCATCAATTTCCGTTGAAGTCACATCATTGTCTATTCATTTAATCCTTCCCAAGTTTTGAAACTACTAAGGTCATAAGTTCATTAAAAGTTTCATTAAGAAAGGGACCTCATACTTCTAAAACAAGCGAACACCATAGAGTTTTGTGGATGAATGGATGATGTGGACTCATGGCCTATTATCATGAAAAAGAAACCATATCTTAGTTATCAACACCAAAATTTAAAGATTGAATTTAAACATGAGCAATTAAATAACATTATAGTACAAACCATCATTAATTAACAACTATAGCGGCACTTAGTCTTGGAAGCAATAAAGGAAAATAAAACATAAGTATAAAAGAAATTCAAATCAAATAAAGTAAAATATAGAAGAAAGTATAAAATATTTTAAGAAAGAGAAAAATGTACTACAATTAGTGTAAAATGAAAAAAATGAAAAATTGAGGAGCCACTTTGTATGATCAGCATGAATGGCCATCTCCCCCATGATTGAGTTGGAAGGAGGAGATTTAAAAAATTAAGCATGCATGTCCATCCGTTGAGGTGTTCTATTCATTGGCTCTTTTGGGTTCATGCAAAAGTTTGATTTGTTGCATGTTGACTAGTAGTTTCTTATTTTAGCTTTCAAGTTTGTAAATTAACATAGCCCCTAAAGGAAAGGTTTCATAGATAATATAAAGTCCCTATTAGAATATTTGGAACTTAGTTCTTTGTGGCACATTTGTGGGATTCCAGTATAGGATCCTATCTCCTGTTGAAATTTCACTTTCTTGATTCTAAGATCATGTCATTGTTTATTGAATGCCTTGTGCAGTTGATTAGATGATAGGGCTACCTATGAGTTCTTATCTAGAAAGCTGAGGTTCATTAGTCTTTCTTTTTGTGCTAGACTTAGTTCAAGCTCAAAGTCACAAGCTGTTGATAATGTACGAAGCTTTGTTTGGATGGGAAGAATTGGTAATTTTTCATACAGAAGTTCATAGGGAAAGTAATTAATAGAAAGTTTCCAAGTAAAGAAATAGGCCCAAATGGAATTGTTGAGTTTCATGCTCCAATCTCTCTTATATTTACTAACAGTTCTTGTTAGTATTTTTGTTATCTTCCTATTTGTAACCTCTGCTTGACCATTAGCTTAGGGGTGGTAGGGTGTTTTTAGTTTATACTCAACCCCCAAGCATTGCATGAGCATCCAAAAGGTAGTGCCTATGAAATGCATTCTGTTATCATAAACAAGTGCACATGGCACCCCCAATCCTATTTACAACATATTATTGTACAAATTGAGTAGCCATAAAAGATGTGAAATTAGTGATGGTTGCAACTTCTACCCATTTCGTATAGTAGTCAATAGTTACTATGATGTACACATTTCCATTTGACATGGGAGTGATGGAACCCATGAAGTCAATGCCCCAAATATCAAAGGGCTCTAGTGGTTGGATTCACTACTGAGGCTCCTCCATACTAGCAATCATTTCACCATCACATTTGCAGCATTCATAGAAGCTAACATAGTGGTGAACATCCTTGAAAAGTATTGGCCAATGATACCCTGCCATGAGGATCTTAATGACCATGCATCTCCTAGCATAGTGGCCCCTACAAGGGCCCTCATGAGCATCTTGAAGAATGTGCAATTGATCAACATTAGGTATGCACCATTGAACTAGGCCATCAGCACACACCTTGTAAAGGTGTCCCTTGATTTCCACGAAATATTTCTCCTTGTGATGAAACTATTATTTCTTCCTATGGTTCCACTCCTATGGCATCTCCTGAGTGAGAAGGTAGGCAAGAATGGCATCATACTAGTTGGATTTAGTGGCCATTTGTTTAGTTACTACTTTAACAAAGAGGAGTTCATCAAGAAACTAATCTAAAAGTGGGATCTCCTCCCCTTTGTTGTTCCATCTTAATTAAGACAAGTAATCAGCAACCATGTTCTCATTTCTCTTTCGATCTACCATGGTTAGATTGAATTCCTATAATATTATAAGCCACTGTATAACATAGGGACTCATCATCGCCTTATTCATCAAGAACCAAATTACACTATGATCCATGTGCAAAAACACCTTGTATCTAAGCACCACTACCATTAGTTCTTTCTCTATTGTGGCATAGTTTAACTACGTACCAACAATACTTCTACTCATATAATGGATGTAGTAAGGATGTTTCTAATCATCCAACTACATGAGCATGGCTCCCAAGGCATAATTAGATGCATTCATCATGATGTGAAAGGGTCTAGACTAGTTAGGTGCTTGTAGAATTGAAATTTCTACAAGCTTTTGGTTAAGCTACTAGAATGCACATTCACATTCCTTTGTCTAGACAAATGTAACATCCTTCTTTATCAGTTGCATCAATGATTTAGCAATCTTAGAGAAATTCTCTATGTAGCACACTAGTGTGTCCAAGGAATGACCTCACATCTTTAACTATTGTTGGCTATTTGATAATTCCTTGGATGACCCTTTTCTTATCAGGGTTCACCTCGATCCCTTTCTCTAATGCCCCAACACAATGTTCTCTTGGACCATCAAGTGGTTATTCTACTAGTTGAGCCTAAGGTTTGTCTCCACGCATCTTTTTAGCACTTGCTCAAGACAGTCTAGGGCTTGTTCAAACATAGCCCCATAGGTGGATAAGTCATTCATAAAGACTTCCACCTTGCTACCTAATGAGCAGCGAGGTAGCCCTATGCTCAACCGTACAAATACAAGCATTTCACGCATGATCTAGTCGAATTCCAAGGACTAAGTGCCTATGTGCCATTGTGGAACAAGGACAGGTTGGTTGATCATTGTCTTCCCAAACTTACTTGTATGTCACAATTGTATGGTTAAGTAAGTTTGAGGCATATGATTTTTATAGCTTTTATGTTTTTATGTCTTGTTGCTAATAAGGGAGAAGAGAGAGAGATAACTAAGTGACTAATTTAACTTAACTATTGATTAACTAGGCTTTAAACTAATCCTAACACTAGTATCCATTCTCACTTGCCGTACACATCTTGAACCAGCGCAACACTATTGGGATTACCAAATGCTAATCGTAACTGGGTTACTAAGTGTTACACACATGCTCAAAGTGATCGTACTATGTGTGCTAATAACAGAAATGTAAAGTTCATAAAATAAAATAAATGTAGAAAAAATTAAAATAAGAGAAATAAGCAAAAAAACAAATCTCAAGTGCTACAACGATGAATCCAAGAGCTCGTCTTTATTGTCGTACACAAGGTGTGCTCAGGTACACAATGCTCAAATAAAGATCCATCCACACTTAGACCTCTTGCTGCAGGCACTTGGAAAATACTCTAACTTGGACTTCTAAAAGAATTCCCTTGAAAGAAAGACTTCCTTCCAAGACTTCCTCCTTAAATTGTGCACCTGGGCACTATATTTATAGGTTTGGAAGCAACTACTCTAATAATTAGTAAAACTACCACTCTAATTTTAGAGAAACTTCCATTCTAATAATTAGAATAAATCGCTAGAGTAACCGCTCTCATCATATCCCCACGACTGAATGAAAACTCATCCTTGAGTTCCTTACAAAATATTGGAAAGGTATGGGATTATTGACTAATTGACAACTGAAGGTGGAATGGGATGACAAACTCAATGTGCCCAGTGAATGGATCAATAAGCATATTACAACATTAGTGTTCATGGCCATTATGGTTAACACTCGTACATAAATGACATCCAAGCCTTTATTTGGCAGCTTGTAGAGAAAGAGAGAGAATGAAAATGAAGCGTGTTGCCACCAATGCTAAGATTGCACCTTGCATTTTTTATCCATAGCCATGCCACCAAAATTTCTCCTTTTTTAAATGCTCCAGTTCCGGTCCATCCTAAGTGCTTCCTCCAAGCTAGTCCATTATTTGTATGATTACCATCTTCACACACAACACAGTCATAAATGAGCAAGGATAGATATATCATAATGCAATTGATACCTTGCCTCGATATGAAGCGCATTGGCTAAGTTGTGGTTATGGCAGAAACTAGTTCAGAGATTTATCATAGGTGACTACCCAAGGTGTAGGGGTTAGGTGAATAATAAAATGGAGAAAATTGGAAAATTTGTGTCAGGGTCCCCATGACTAAGAGCGAACCTCCGGTAGCTATAAGATAGAAAAATATGAGGAACAAGAAAGATGGGAAAAAATATCAATGACAATGTCAATAAAATGGATGTCATAGATGGGGATGAAATAAGAAATGATTAATTACAAAAAATGTTTAAGGGAAAGAAGTTAACAATTTCACCAAAAATAAATGCTAGTGGGTCCTCCCCAAAGCAGGCTCATGCCTTTTATGCCCTGACAAACCCACAAACCAAAGAGTCTGTAGGCTCTAAGAATGTCATTTGAAAGTAGGAGTTAAAAACTTACCCACAAGAATTCACCAAAGAAAAATAATGCATCAACCCAAAATGGACTAATGAGAAAATCGGCAATGAGGTGGAAAATGGGAAGAAAGATGGAGATGAGACAATGGAATGGAATCCCAAGAACAAGGTTGTGTAAAGCCCCTTGTTTATTTTATGGTTAATGTGATTGAGTAGAACTCATCCCAAATCCAAACTCAAAAAAACCACATCCAATGACCTTGCATCAACACACTTGGCCAATCCATCCACTTGAAGCAACAAGAATGCTTTCACAAAGAGTCACCACCATTCTGAGGAGAGTGAGATGGAGAAGTAGGAAGCAAGAAAGGGCCTTAGTTAGAGGGAACCTTCAGGAATGGGTAACATGTCTTTCCAGTTCCATAACTAGTGCTTGTAGCCCATATTGCTTTATTATGTCTAAGGGGTGTGCTTTGAATTCTCACTCTCTCTTTTTTTTTTTAATTTTTTTTTCTTTTTTTCTTGCATGAGAACCACATCATGCAAAGACTTATTTTTATTCACTTGGCTTCCTAATTTTTGAACAATGCCAAAATGGAAAAAACCCCAAGAAAAAGCATCCAAGAACCCAAGAGAATGACCAACACAAATGCATCGAATCCCCTGGAAGTCACACCCTTTTCATCCTTTAAGTCTTTTCTTGGTTTAAAAAATACCCAGCCACCAATTCATTAAAAGTTTACTTAAAAAAAGAGGGACTATATAGTTCCACGCCAAAGGATACCATAGAGTTGTATGGATGAGTGGATGGTGTGGAATCATTGCCTATTTTACCAAAAGAACCATACCTTCATATCAGCATCATAATTCAAAGGTAAAAGCCAAACATTAGCAATCAATATGATATAATTCAATCCACCATAATGAGCACTTATTAGATGATGAATAAAAGTAAATAAAGAAAACAAAGAAATAGTAAAAACATGAATGATGGTGTAAAACAAAAATAAGAAAAGTTGAGAGAATGTGTAAAACAAAAATTCAAAAGAACTAAGGGCCTAGAACGGTTAGCATAGGTGGCCATCTCCCCCACGACTAAGTTGGAAGGAGGAGATCCAAAATAGTGAGTAGGGTTGTCCATGAAGAGAGATAGCATGTGTACTAGCTATCCTAAGCTCCTGGAAAGGTTTAGTTTGTTGTACATTGACCAATAGTTTCTTGACTGGGCTCTTAGGTTTGTATATTGTCATGGCCCCTAAAGGAAAAGTTGCATAAATAATATAAGGTCCTTCCCACAGTGTTTGAAATTTAGTACATTGTGGCACATGTGTGGGATTCCCGTAGAGAACCTTATCTCATAGTTGATATTTAACTTTCCTAATCCTTAGGTCATGACGTTGTTTATTGAATGCCTTGTGCAACTCATTAGATGATAGAGTAGCTAGTCGATTTTCATCTAGCAAGTTAAGGGTTACTAATCATTACTTTTATTCTAGGTCAAGGTCAAGGTTGAGGTCAACCTTTGAAAAGTTCTCAATAAATCTCCTCTAGTAGCTAGTATGTCCAAGGAATGACCAAATATCTTGAACAGTTTTTGGTTGATGGGTAATTATTTGGATAATTTTTATTTTCTTGGGGTCTACCTTTATCCCTATGTGTAAGATTTTTTGCCCTAGTACTATGCCTTCTTGGACCATCAAATAAATTTTTTGCCAATTGACCCTCAAATTGGTTTCTACACATCTTTTTAACACTTGCTCCAACCGGTCCAAGGCTTGATCAAAGTTTGCTCCATAAGTGGAGAAGTCATCCATAAAGACCTCCACACCATTTCCTATCTACTGTTGGAAGATGCTTATAACTAGTTGTTGAAATGTTGCAGGGGCATTGCACAAGCCAAACGACATCTATTTGTATGCAAATGTTCCCCAAGGATTGGTGAACATAGTCTTGGCTTGGTCTTCTAGGGCTATTTGTATTTGATTATATCCGCTATATCCATCCATAAAACTGTAGTAGTGATGTTCTACGATGGTGTCTAAGAATTGGTCAACAAATGGCAATGGAAAGTGATCTTTGAATGTTGCCATATTTAGTAGCCTAAAATCTATGCACACCCTCTATTTACCTCTCTTTTTAGGCACAATAACTAAGGGGCTAACCCATTCACTATCAGAAATGGGGCATATGAACCTAGCCTTGAGAAGCTGTTTGATTTCTACCTTGACTATTTGCTTCAGCTTTGGGTTCAATTGCCTCTGCAGTTGTCTTCGAGGCTTCATGGAAGAGTCGGTGTAAATCCTATGTTGGCATATACTAGGATCTATTTCGGTTAATTTCGGATATGACCAAGGGAAGGCTTTTGACCATATATTGATTACCTTCAGCAGTTCTTCTTTCTATTGAGGAGCAAGCTTAGCATTAATAATTATCGATTTTCCATTTTTAAGGAATGTGTATTTCATACCGGTGGGCAATGGTTTCATCTCGAGGGGCTCTTGCTTAAATTTCTTAGGGATTTCCAACTTCCCCCAATTGACATTTTCAAGGTTAAGACTTGGAAGTTGGTAATAGAATTACTCTAATGCATCTATGCTATTGATGTAAGTGCAAGTCAAACCCTCAATTGGTTCCATGCATATGAGTGAACTGCTTTCTTAATCAATTGTCAGCCACCGGGTGCCTTCCTATTGTGTGGCTGCTACATACAGGCATATTTGTATGTTGATCACTTGTGCACACTGATTGCATGTAGGCAATGTTAAAATTTTCACAAACCATGACCTCTGCATGCAATTACACCCTATGTCACTGTATGTGATGCATGGAACTTTCTTCTTCTCGATCTTTCCAAATGTATTTCCTTTGATATTTCTAGGGAAAGATCGCAGATTCCTAGGCATGCATAAATGGTGCTTAGCCATGCTCTTCCCATTATGATTGGGAAGTCCCCCTACCATTGTTTACCTAAATCACTAGGAAGTCAGCTAGGTACGACCACCCACAAATAGTGGTAACAATGTCTTCCACTAGTCCCAATGGGACAGTGATGGATTGGTTAGCCAACTCTAGATGGATGTTGCTGTTTTTTAATGTAGGCAGGTTCTAGCCCTTGTACATTTCTTGAGAAATCAAGTTGACACCAGAACCTAAATCCAAAATATCCTTGTATGGTGCATTTCTAGCTATTTGTAAGTATATCAAAGGATTCCGAGGATCAGAGAATTTCCTGGGAAGATGGCTAGCTTTGATCTAATTGGTGACGACATGTGTTAGCATGATCGTATGTGTTGAGTGTGGTGGTTGAGTTGAAGGAGGCTTCGAAGTTTTTATTGATACTAAGGCATCTAAGGAATCAGCTGCTTGTGATTGCAAGGGCTTAGTTGGTCTGTTGGTTCTAAAGAAAGGTCTTTTCTTCATGTGGTTGTTGGAAACAATAGTAGGTTGAGAGTTAACAACCTTTGTGGGGTTACATTGTTTCGGCTGGGTAGGGATTTCACCTTGCATAGCTGGAGTAGGTGGTAGTGGAGCTATTGGTGGAAGAGATGCGACTAGATGAGAAGGATGATATACTTGCAGAATATCGCCTCTAGAAGAGGAAGTCCCATAATACTCGTGGGCTTAGTAGTGAGGTTGAGGAGTGACGTGACCAGTAGAGTCGTGTGGGAAGATTGGTTGCTGCATGTAATATCCATATGGGTCAGGTTATTGGTAAGGATACTATTTCCTTGGTGGTGGCATTCCCCATGATTTTGGGTGCTACCATTGTTGATATTGCTTAATTGGTTGTGGTGGAATTCCACTTGGACAATATGTTAAGGGTTGATGGAACTGTCTTGGGTTACCTTGGATGTAAGATAACCTTCAAGGTGCTTGTCATTTGTTCAATCATGGGTTAAGTGCATATACCCCAGACTCTTGTAGATGTGAGATTACAGGGAAACATTGCTTAGGATGGTCATATTGACATATTTCACATCCACTATCATTTTCTATTTCCAACTCCACAACCTCTTCAATGATGGAAAATTTTCCCTTACCCTTGCTATGTGCATGTTAAGATTTTTTCTTTTTTCTTTTTTCATGATCACTACCTTGCTCTCTAGAATCCTCTACTATTTTAAGAAAAAATTAAAATATATTGTTTAGGGAACCCCCCATTTGATCTATCTTTGTCGAAACTTTTGATGTCATCTTTTAGATAGGAAAATTTTTCCTATTCACCATCTCTTCGAGTGGTGACTCTTCTTCATCCTCACAAAATATTACTTCCCTCTTCTAGAGGGAAGGATCTCGGTTATACTCTTTTGTACTTTCTCTCTTCCATAGCTCACCTTCTTCCGTAGCAACTTGCTCCAATACTCTTTGAATTTGATGGGACCTAAGCTTGGATAGTCTCCCTTGGGCATAAGTCCCAAGGGTTCTTCTCATTTCATGCCTAAGCTCATCCATGAGATGGCACAGTTGATCCCTTTGCAAATAACCATGGCCAACATAACAATGTAATAGTGCATAATATCGGCCCGTGGTAGCATCCAAGAGTTCATGTCCTCCTTGTTTCTAGCTTTGGATTTGCCTTTGCAAGTTAGACACTTAGGAATACATTTAGTGCTTGTCATTAAATAGTTCTAACATAGTACTCCATCTATGAATAGATTCTAGTTCTAAGGACTGGTACCATCTTTCTGCTTCTTTAACTAGTTTCCATGGAAATAACTTAAGTTTTTTCCATTTGTTCTCTATGTTTTGTAAGGCACACACATCGTGAAATTCTTGTAAATGATTCTGAGGATTAGTGTCATATCCCCCTTCAAATCGTAGGATATTGTTCATATCTAACCTCTTGATCTTACTATCTTTCTGGTGCCTTGTTGGAATTCTAACAGCCTTAGTTATGTCTAACATACTTTGAGTAGCGAGTAGGGGTTCATCATGATCATCTCGTCCATGACGTCTATGATGCCTACGTTGTTCCCTACTCTCCCTTCTTCTATGTCATGACTCTCTAGAGTGCCCTTGTCTTCTTTCCTAGTTGTTTCATGTATGAATTCCACTTTGCCTACCTTTATCCCCATGGTCATTTTATTTATGACCACATCTAGATATTGAACGAGAGGGTGAAGGAGATGATGAAGGTGAAGAAGAAGGAGAATCATCACCATGATAGTATCTGCTACCTTCTCTTCTGTGGTCTCGATCCCGATCACAATTACGATCAGAATGTCCATATGTATCATGAGTTCGTGTCCATTTTTTGGATCCTTTGTGCTCGTGGATATCATAACCTGGGTTATGAATAGTGGAATGAAGGTTCTGATACACAACCCCTTGGCCAAAGTCAAGGGGAGGAATATCATTGTGTGGCTGACTGCCTGAGGTAGGTTCACCACCCTCATTTTCACTTAAGACATGTAGGGCATCCTGGGACCACTTACCCTTCAAAGACTTATGATGTCTCTCCTGTTACAAGTCCCTTTGATGTTGTGCCTCTGTGGGATTGTATTCTCTCGAGTCATGGTTTTGCACAATGTATTCTGCGTGTAAGTGTGGCATGCCAATTCATGTGAGAGCATGAAGAAGCATGCTTGAGACTGAGTGATCGGGAGGTAACACTATGTTACCTTCTAAATATCACCAACATAGTTGTTCATCCTGGTGGAGGATAAAGGTAAATTTTGGTACATATTCATCGAGATGAACATATACCACACGAAATTGTTGAGGGACTAGCAAATCAATGTCATGTGTATTACATCGTCGATTGTTTCCTGTTTCAAACCTAGGTGGTGAGGCACTTTCGTACAAAGAAGAAGACATATTTTTCTGTTTAGTGTGCAATGTACTCTTGTTTATTATTTTCTCAATCAACCCTAAGGGTTCATTCCAATGATGTGAATGATTTTCTCTATTCTAGTTAGCGCACAAACAACTAAGTCCTTGGCAACAGTGCCAATGATGAGGGGCAAGGTACCCCTATCCTCAACCATACGAATACAAGTGTTTCACGCATGATCTGGTCGAATTCCAAGGACTAAGTTCCTATGCGCCTTTGTGGAACAAGGATAGGTTGGTTAATCATTATCTTCCCAAACTTACTTATATGTCACAATTGTATGGTTAAGTAAGTTTGAGGCATATGATTTTTATAGCTTTTATGTTTTTATGTCCTGCTACTAATAAGGGAGGAGAGAGAGAGATTAATAAGTGACTAATTTAACTCAACTACTGATTAACTAGGCTTTAGACTAATCCTAACACTAGTATCCGTTCTCACTTGTCGTACACATGCTGAACCAATGCAACACTACTGGGATTACCAAACGGTAATCATTACTAGGTTACCAAGTGTTACATGCATGCTCAAAGTGATTGTACTATGTGTGCTAATAATAGTAATGTAAAGTTCATAAAATAAAATAAAATAAATGCAAAAAAATAAAAGAAATCAGCAAGAAAAAAAATCTCAAGTGCTACAAGGATGAATCCAAGAGCTAATCTTTATTACCATACACAAGGTATGCTCACATACATAATGCTTGAATAAAGATCCATCCACACTTAGACCTCCTACTACAGGCACTTGGAAAATACTCTAACTTGACTTCTAAAAGACTTCTAATAGACTTTCCTTGAAAGACTTCCTTCCAAGACTTCCTCCTTAAATTGTGTGCTTGGGCACTGTATTTATAGGCTTGGAAGCAACTACTCTAATAATTAGAAAAACTGCCATTCTAATTTTAGAGAAACTACCACTTTAATTTTAGAGAAACTGCCACTCTAATTTTAGATAAAATGCCACTTTAATTTTAGATAAAATTCCACTCTAATAATTAAAATAAACTACTCGAGTAACTGCTCTCATCACTACCAATCTACTATTGAAAGAGGCTCAGGACAAGGTGTTGAAATGTTGTAGGGGCATTGCATAGGCCAAAAGACATCTTTGTGTATGCAAAAGTTCCCTAAAGATTTGTGAATGTGGTTTTGGACTAATCTTTTGGTGCTTTTTGGATGTGGTTATAGCCTTTATTACCATCTAGAAAGCTATAGTAATAATGCCCAAAAACGGTATCCAACACCTAGTCACCAAATGACAATATAAAACTATCCTTGTATATTGTCATGTTCAAAAACCTAGAATCAATGCACACTCTTCATTTTCCATCTTTCTTTGGCACTATTACAAGTGATCTAACCCACTTGCTACCTACAATGGGATAGATGAACCCTGCTTTGAGGAGTTGCTCAATCTCTTCTTTCACGATCTACTTCAATTTAGGGTTCAACCATTGCTGCAGCTACCTCTTTGATTTAATGAAAGAATCTATGTAGATGTGATGTTGGCATATCCTTGGATCAATTCTAGTGAGCTCATGATAAGACCAAGAAAATGTTGTTGGCCATCTGTTGACCACCTTCAACAGCTTCTTTTTCTACACAGGAGCAAGGTTGGCATTAATGATGACCAACTTACCATTTTTTAGAAAAGCATACTCCATTCTAGCAAGCAAAGTTTTTAACTTAAGGGGATCCTGTTTAAAGCTTTCAAGGATTTTCAACTCTCCCCAATTAGTGTCATAAGGTTCATTAGAAGTTGGTTATGGATTTGCTCCATCTTGTTTATGCCTTCAACATAGGCACTTGTTAGGCTTTCATTTTATTTCATGCATAAAGTTGAGTTTCTTTTAGGTTCAACTATCAGCCATTGGGTGCCTTCCTCTTTTGTGGTTGTTGCATATAGGCACCTTTGTATTTTTCTAACTTCTACACACTACCTACATGTTGTGATTATTGTGCTTTTCATGGTCTGTAATTTTTGCTTACAGTGACACCCTATCACTATACGTGATGCATGGAATGTGCTTTCTCTCAATTTTTCCAAAATCATTTTCCATGGAAATTTTCAAGGAGAGGTCTTTGATTTCCAATGATGCATCTTTTATACTTAGCCAATCCATTCCTATGATGATTGGGAAGTTCCCTTTGTAGTTGTCTACTTGGATCACCAGGAAGTTAGTAGGATAAGACCACCCATAGACAGTGGTTACAATGTCTTCTACCAATACCAAGGGAATAGTGAGGGATTGATCTAAAAAATCAAGATGAATGTTGCTTTTTTTGAGAGGAGGAAAGTACTAGGCTTTATACATTTCATGAGAGATCAAGTTTAAACTAGAACCTGAGTCTAGAAGAGCCTTGTAAGGCTCATTCCCAGTGATTTGCAAGTAAATAAGGAAACTCCCAAGATCATATTGTTTTGTGGGAAGGTGGCCAATCTTTATCCAATCTGTGATCACATGGGCCAACATGACAGTATGTAGTTTGAAAGAAATTTAGTTTGAAGGGTTCTTGAATGATGTAGTAGAGGATGAAAGAGAAGTAGGATCATCAACAATAGGCATCTATGAGGGCTTAGAAGGATTATTTGTTTGGAAGAAAGGTCCTTTTTAGGGCTTATTCTCTGGACCACTCTACTGGGGAGCTAGTTGTAAGTTAACAACCCTTGTGGCATTTCTTTTTTATGACTAGGCTAGAATTTCACTGTGATGGATGGAGTTGGTGGCAATTGAGTTGAGGGCGGAGGTACACATGTAGAAGGATGAGGAGAGTAAAATGAAAATGGGGATTCCCCTCTTGGAGATTGAGCTCTATAGTACTAAGAAGGGTAGTAGTAGTGCTGAAAAGAGGCTTAACTGGAAGAGTCAAATAGAGAAATCGACTATTAAAGATAGTACCCATATGGATCTGGATGCCAGTAAGGGTACTACTACCTTGATGGTGGCATCCCTCATGACTATGGGTGCTACCATTATTGGTACTGCTCATGAGGTTGGGGTGGAGATCCACTCAAATAATAGGCTTGTTGTTGGTGGAATTGCCTATAGTTGCCTTGAGGATAAGGCAACCTCTTGGGTGCTTGCCTTTTGGCCAATCTAGGACTCAGGACATACACCCTATATTCCTACAAGTGTGACACAATAGGGAAACATCCCTTAGGATGTTCATATTGGTAGATGTCACATCCCCATCATCATTTTTTTCAAATACCACAACCTCTTCAATGGTAGTAGCTTTGCCCTTACCCCTTTGATGGGCATGTTTAGCTTCCTTCATTCTCCTTTGGTCACAACCACTACCTTGATCTTTGGACTCTTTAGCAATTTTAAGGGCAGTTTGGAACTTATCATCTGAAGAATCCCACATTATGTCTACCTTAGCTAATATTTCAGAAAGAGAATTTTGTATCAACAAGGTTTTACATTGCACCACTTCATCAAGTGGTGCCTCCTCCTCATTGTCATAAAATTGAACCTCTCTTTTTAAAATTGAAGGAACTTGGTTGTACTCCTCTACATTTTGTCTTTTTATCAACTCACCTTCTTCTTTGGCCACTTGCTCGATCAACCTTTGAATCTAATGGTATCTTAGTTCTGAAAGGCTCCCTTGGGCATATCCTTCGATAATTCTTGTCATTTCTATCTAGAGCCCATCTATGATATGGTGGAGTTGCTCCCTTTGAGAAAATTCATGGCCTAGAAATTAGTGCAACAATGAATAATACCTACCAACAACTGCATCCAAGGATTCATGTGTAAGGCTTAGAGATGATTCTATGATCAGAATTGTATCCCCCTTCAAACTTGGGGATATTGTTCATTTGCAACCATTTGATCTAGTTGTCTTTCACATGCCTCATTGGAATTCTCATGGCCTTTTCAATGTTCAACATATTTCTCATTGCAAGAAAAGCCTCATCATAGTCATTACCCTTGTGATGACCATGATGCCTATGATATTGTCGCTTTCTTAGTGGTGGTGGACCTCCCTTGATTACCCATGCCCATAGTCTCTACTATTTCAATGGCGCTTGCGATCATCTCTATCCCTCTAGTCACCTCCCTCACAGTCTTGTCTTTTTTAGCTTTGGTTGAAGCTAGAGGAGGAAGTAGATGAGAATGATGAAGGCGAAGAAGAAGGAAGACTAGCACGAGAACTATGCCTGCTACTTCCTCTTCTTTAACCATGGCCACGATCACCATGTTTATCTTTATTATGGTGCTTTTCCACGTTCTTGCCTTGATTCCCATATTTGGAGTTCCCATGGTCATGGAACCCATTCTTCCTCAAATTAGGGTTGTTTATAGTGAACTGTAAATTCAAAGAAAAGGGGAGGAGATTCTATGAACTTAGAACTCCCAGAAAAGGAATCCTCTCCTTCCTTTTGGCCTAGTAGGAATAAGGGGTTAGTGAACTATTTCTTCTTTTATGCCTCGTAGAAAGCCTCCTATTGTTGATCTCTCCTCCTTTGTGCTTTAGTGGGATAATAATCTCGATAGTCATAGTCTTGATAACATATTCAGCATTTAGCCCTGTGATGCCCAATTTCATAAGTGTGGAGCAGCATCATAGGAACCAATCGATTAGGCAACAACACAATGTTTCCCTTGATGTTCCTTCACCACATATGTTCATCTTGGTGTAGGATGAAGGTGAAGTTTGAAACATACTTATCTAGTTGAGTATAGACCACTTTGCATTATTGGGGCATAGGTGGTTTTAGGTCTTCACACCTTTTCTAATTAGAATCACCTTTGTATGGTGATGGAGAATCTCCATTGTAAGAAGAAGCCATATTAGATCAGAAGAAAAAAATGTGCTTTTATTGTTATTATTTTTTTTAATGATATCGGCTTTAAGGTTCATTACAATGTTGTTATATACTTTCACTAATTCCTAGGTAGTGCACATAGCTAAGTAAAGTTCCTGACAATGGCACCAATGATGAGTAGCAAGCAGTCCCTACGCCCAACCATACGAATCACTACTGTTCACTAAGCAATCTGATCAAATTATGTAGACCATAGCTCTCTAAGTACACTAGGTCTAGGTAGTGAATCTAATAGATGTGATCAATGTTTCTTAGTTTCACTTGTAAAGTGCAAGGGTATGGTTAACTGTAACTAAGGCATATGATTTTTATCATTTTATGTTTTCATTTAATTCACCTGCATGCCAAAAATAAAGTAATTAAATGCTTCATTAATTTAATACCTAGTTAATGCTTTAACTAATCCTAACATAAGAATCCATTCCCATTTTTCGTACACATCCTGAACATGTTACAATGCTACTAAGTCACTAAGCGTTAAGTGTTATAGGGATTACCAAGTGTTAATCATATGCTTGAGATGGTTGTACATATGTATGTTAATTATCTAGATTTAATTAATTAATTGCATGCATTAAAATAAATCGCATGAATAATAAATGCATTAAGTGAACATTAAGCTAAGTCTAATTGCTGCAAGGTTTATCAAGAAAGCTTGTCTTCATTGTTGTTCATGCTAAGCTATTCAAGTACATTAATGCTTGAATAAAGATTTGTACACTTCTCAACTCCTACTACAGGCATTTAGAAAATATTCTAACTTTGATAAGAAAAAATTACAAGAGTTCATAAATGTCATGATTAGATGTCATAAATGTAATGGATCTGTGCATTTATATAGGAAAAACTAGACACTGCATTGATGTGTACGCATTAATGCAACAAACCATGAGTTGATGGGATCACATCGATAGGGTCCAACAATGACTCATTAATGCTATAATCAAGAAAGGAGTTTAGCATTAGTTGGACACCGGGTAGCAGAACACACTAAACAACCATGAACTTGTGAGAGCTATAGTGTATATTTATGATGAATCTATGATCCATAGTGTAGCATTCAGGAAAGTTGTAGAGAGCAAAGATGATGAAATTTCAGTGGTTGTCAAGAATCTTTCCTTACTAGAGAAGAAGAAAGAATGGGAAACTGCTCAACAAACTCATATCAAAAAATATGATAAGATGAAATCATATTTTCAGAGGTTTTCTTAGATAGTGGTAGGGTACAAAGCATATATCAAGTTCAAATTATAGTTACTAGATTAGGGACCTAGTCAGACAACTCTAACTATGAAAAAAAAAAGACAAGGAAATTGTAAAAAGTAAAGAGCAAAACTTATGAGAGGAGGAAGAATTAAAGGACAAAGCTTGTAAGTGTTGGCGATCGTTTGGGACGCGACCGCCAACGAGTATCCTCAAATAGGATTTAGGTGCCTGCTGGTCTCTGGCAACACCAAGGCCCAGATACCTCCAAATAAACTCAGTAGTTAATGTGAGTATGTGTGTGTGTTGTTGCGGCATGCGGTTGTGTGAAATGTAACGATTGCATTGTGTGTAAACTTCAAATGACTTACTTTAAAGAGATTCAGCCAACTTTGCCAAGTACTATGAGTTGTTGAAGTTTTCCTATTTTGTTCAACTGCCTAGTCTATGCAGTCCTTATAATACCTACTTGTAACAAATAAAATTTTGCAAAAACATTTGAGCACAACTCTACAAATCTGCTCCTAATTTTCCCCAGAGAAAGAGATAGTTCCACAAGAAAACTAGAAATAGAGCAAGATTCGATGGAAATAGATAGAAAAAAAAGGAAAGAAGATTTGTGTAGACCTCAAATATTTAAATAAGGTAAAATGACACGAGTAAACACTTCGCAATAAAGCTATTCCAAATTCAATATCTATGAATTGTTCAAACTTCCAAGGCTCAAATAAGCAATTTCTTCAAGACAATCCTACTATGCTACCAAAAATTGCTGCATAAACTACCACGTACAAGACTTCATTTTGGCTAGATAATAGATGTCAACAATTTCATTCAACAGAACCTTCGAAAGCCTTGACAATTTCTAATTGAAATACCACGGAAATTCACTTTAAAGATAAAAAGAAGCTATTCTGGTCCCATCAAAATACCAAAGATTTTCTGAACCCTCTTGACTACTGAATTGTTCAACGGCATGACTACAAGCAGAGGCTCTCTTACAATAATCCCAATAGCAATTCCTATACGTTGCACAATAACAAAATTTACTACTAAAATGCTCTTAAGGCTTTTAAACACAAGTGCTTCTATGGAAAAATTTTAATAGAAATTTCTATCGGGCAACAAGAACAATAAGAGCAATCTAAAAATCCCAAAATTACTTGCCAAGGATGATACTATCTAAACCACTAGCTAAACAATTTAAACAAAACAAAAAATAAAATACATAACTCACAGGACCATGACAAAGAGGCTGAATTCTTTTCTTTAGCAAGCCATATCACAAGCAATCTTCTTTACAAATGCTCTTCTCAAGACCCAAAGTGTGTCTTCAAGTGAGAGCCCAAGTGCTAACTAGTAGCTTTTCCAAAGTATGATGTATCAAGTGTCTTTTTTCCAAAGTCTCTTTCCAAAGTCCTCTTTGAAGCCTTTTTATAGGTTTCAAAGGTAGTTACATATGCAAAAATATCTTACCTAACTTCTCTCCCAAGTGACTTGCCCAACAAGTTAGGGAGCATTAACTTAGGAGGTTAGGAAGTTAGGAGATAAATATTGCTTTTGAAAAATAATTCCAATAATTTCATATAATTGTTCACAATTATAGCTTTAATAGCCTTTCATTTTTACTTGTTCTAAAATTTGAAGAATGCTTATTGAAGCTCTTAGTGAGTTTATAAACAAGGTGATAATATAATATCTACCTTGGCATAAATGTTGCTGGTACCTTAATCCTAAATATTTTATGTGCACTTGCACCCGAATGAAAATGGCTGGAAAAATTTAAATTCGAAACACCAAGCCCGAATGTGAAGGTGCTTGGCCTAGAACTGCCATCGAATACTTCTAAAAAATCCTGCCCTGCCAGAAATCGTTAGCAACCACCACCGCGGAAGAAGGCTCTGCCGCTGCATCCGGCATTTTTGTTATGTAATGTTCGGTTGCTGGAGGAGAAAGATCTAGAAATAGAAATGATGTATTGGACATATGGCCCTGGACATAGGGTTTCGGTTGCCTGGAACTATTTTATTTTGCCCCAAATTCGCTTAGGGCTTCCTACGTTTTCGTGTTCCTGCAGATTATTTTTTTTTTAATTCCTGCCATTGATTTCAGGGTTAAGGGCAAATGTATCATAGATCTGAGCATTAGAGAATTTGGCATCAGGTAAGGTAGGTTAAGAACGGCCCTGCAATGGCCAGAAAAATCATCACGCACTACACGCGTTGCAGAATACATTGGCATCATTGGAGGTGGACGGATCAATTGCATTTTATGGAAAAAATTTGAAATTGAAACAGTTTCTACCTTGGAAGTGGCAACGCCCAAGCGAGTTTTTCTTCCACCTTGAATCTGCATCCCTACAAAAAATTTTTTTTTTGGCACAACGCAACCAGCAAAGACGCTGTTGATTTGGGGCCAAAAAGAACAGTTGATTCTACACAAAAATGAAAGCCATTACAGGGCAAAGAAAACCTTGCATTCCCCTGCGTTGGTACCAATGTGATCCCTTTAAAAAATGGCATTTTCCGGGACTGTTTTCATTCATTTGCAGCAATTTCATCCGTTTTTCTCCCAATGCATATAGTGGTTAGAACTGTGTTTTCTTTTTTTTTTTTTTTGCAGTAAAAACATTATCCAAACCTTACAATGGTGACTTTGATATTTCTCATTGATGCATCCAAAGACAAGATCGGTTGTTTTAGCTTTTCAACTCTTTTCAACCTTCCCTTTGCAAAGGAGCATAACTCTTGAAATTGGAAATACTATATCTTCATTTAACAATTTTCTACATGAAACCTCTAGTATAAAATATCAATAAGGCACAACCATCATATATATTTTTGCTTTGAATATCTTCTATGGCTTATTCATATTTTATCACCTTTGCTGTTCCATGAAATGGCTAAATGTGCCAACATTTCTGCCCCCCTTTAAAACTTAAATAAACTTGTGTAACTTCATTTCAAAACTCAAACATCCTAAAATTTTCATTGAAATTTTTACATTCAAAAAGAAGTCTTTTTTGAGGAAAATTCACATTTAACATAAGGTGTGATGGGACAAAAACCTCATTCCTAAGGAAAATCAAACTGTACATAACAAATCCTTCATGAACTATTCTTGGGGTGGAAATTGAATTGTGAGGGTTACCCTAGTGGGAATCCTCATTTCTCTAATTTTTTCATAGGAAATCTCTGATGTGATGAAGGTGGTCCTATTGCTTTCGAGCTTGGTAGAGCTCTCACCTTGATCTACTCGAGCTTTCTCTTCGGTACTTTTCTCATTTTTCTTTCAGATGAGCTCTTCTGTTCTTCTCCATTAGGTCCTTCATTTTCCTCTTGGGAGACGAAAGCTTCTCCTCATCCCCATGATGACTCTTCATATGTTGGTTGCTCTTCTCCTTTTTCTTCTTCTTTGGAGCAATCTTGATATCGCCCCCAAACATTGGACTCTATATCCAAACCTCTAGTGAGAAAAGAAAATTCATCGGACAACCAAGCCATAAAAGGACACTCCTTTGGAGCTCCACAAGATCTAGCCTTTAGATAAGCCTTCAATACATGCTCAGGGCAACATCCCATCACATATGGAATAAAAGGCTTTTTCATTGCTCTCTCAAACTCCATTAGCTCTCCCTAACCTTCACTACCAAACTTGAATTGAAAGATGATGAAATCTTAAGCAATCTAACCCTCCTTTTATAGGTACTAAAATGTTTAACTTCCATCCAAGTGTCTTCAACCAAGCTTCCTTCTTTCTAGGCATTCAAACCATTTGTCACAATCCTCACTAAGTGGTGGATGAGTCACCTTCCCCACTTGTCAAACTTGTAGAATTCCACTTGTTTTACTTGTAGGCTTCCACTTGCCTCATTTGAAGGAAAGATAATGTTTCAAATATAAATAAAGCATAATTAAATATAATGGATACTATATCCCTAGTAATATTTACATAATACTATATACATATATTATTTTGTGTAATGACATCTTCAAGTTGTATGCAATTGTCCCAAATAATGTTTTATATGCAAAACATTATATGGAAATTGCAATTCCATGCCATCCAAGGTTGATAATTTGTAAGTATCCTCTGACAATTGCTTTGTAATTTGAAAGGGACCAATCCATGTCGGGGTAAACTTATTTGGTTTCTTCATATTCCATAATAAGACAAGGTCCCCTATCTTGAAAGTTCTTTTCAAAGCTTTCCTATTAAACCATCTTTTAACTTGAAAGGTATTATGTAGCAAATTATCCCTTGCTTTATCTACTTCAGCTTCTCTTTTAATAAGAAAAGTCATGAAACTTCTATCTTTATCAGTCTTTTCACTATATCTTTGTACAAATTCAGAAGCTGAGCTTATAATCTTGTTTGTAATTCTTGCTGGCAAACCATAGACTAAGTTATATGGTGATGTCCCAATAGCTTTCTTGAATCTGATTCGATCTGACCATAATGCGGATTGTAGATAATCGATCCAATTTCCTGGATTCCCATCCATTGATTTCTTGATATAAGCGATAAGCTTTTTATTGGTGGATTCTGCTAGGCCATTTCCTTGAGGATAATAATTTGATGAGGAAAATAAGAAAATGGATTTTTCAGATGCCCATCTGATAAACTCTTCGGATTTGAAGGTGGGTCCATTGTCTGACACTAACACTTTAGGTAGACCAAATCTACTTAGAATGTGGTCTTCTAGAAACTTAATCACGTCTGATGCCGAACTTCCTCTTAGAGCCTTTGCTTCAGACCATTTAGTGAAATAATCAGTAGCTGTGAGAATAAACTTGTGTCTAGCTCTTGAAGGAGTAATTGTACCAATAAAATCCAAACCCCATTGCTAAAATGGTCTATCTGCAACTACTAGCTTTAAAGGGGCTCTAGCCCTTTTAATCTTGGGCCCATGAATTTGACATTTATAGCATTTTTGAATCTTTGAACTAATGTCTTGATACATGGAAGGCCAGTAATATCCATATCGAAGTATATGTTGCATAGTTGACTTAGGGGATTCATAAAATAGATTCAAATGATCATGAAACTGTTTCAAGATGAAACTAATTTGATCATTACGAACACATTCCAATAAAACTTCCTGAAAATCCTTTCTGTATAATATACCATCTTTAACAAAAAATCTTCGTGCTCTTTTGAAGAAAGCTCTCTTTTGACTTGTAGTTAAATTATTTGGGATTTTCCTTGTAATAAGAAATTTGAGAATTTTATCATACCAATTCTCTTCATGGGTGTCAATTGTACACACTTCATTTTCTCTAGTCATTAACTTGGCTAATCCCATTCCCTTAATTATCTTGCATATTTCCAATAAAAATCTAAAACTTTGCAACTTTATAAGTCATTTTCCTTTCTTCAATCCAATCTCATTTTGGGATAGGAATTGCTTGACTGCAGGTTCAATTAGCATAATGTGAACTAATGAACTTTCCAAATAATATTTAAAATGCTGAAGTGCTATGATGACTGTGAAAGCTTGTTTCTCTAAGTCTGAATAATTTAACTCTGAACCTTTCAACTGATACCCAAAAAATCCAATTGGTTCATCTTGACCTTCATTATCTTTTTGTGTCAAAATGGTAGCGATAGAATCATTTGAAGAAAACGAGTATAACCAAAAATCTTCTTTAAGCCTAGGCTTTACCAAATATGGAGCCTCTTGTATAGCAATTTTAACTTCTAATAAAGCTCTCTCTGAATCTGGTGTTTTCTCTAATTGGACATCCTTTTTTAGCATATGCATCAAAGGTTTGGTAATTTCAGTAAACCCAGGGATGAACTTTTTCACAAAATTAATCTTCCCAAAGAAAGATCTAAGAGATTTTTTACTTGTGGGATGCTCAATATTTTATACTGCTTGGATTTGGGAATTGTCTATGGCAATCCCTTCTTGACATATCACATGGCCTAATAGACTTCTGGATTTAACCCCAAAGATACACTTCTTAGGATTTTATGAAATACCAAACTCATGACATCTATCAAAAACTTGTTGGAGATGATCAAGATGATCTTTTTTTTTTTGAGAATATTGTAATATCATCCAAATAAACCACCATAAATTTTCCTAATAAATCCTTGAATGCTAAATCCATTGCTCTTTGAAAAGTAGCTCCAGCATTTGACAATCCAAATGGCATTCTTTGGTAGGTAAAAGTTCCCCATTTGGTGATAAATGATGTTTTGTATCTATCATTCTTGTCTACCACGATTTGATTATAACCTAAGAAACCATCTAAGAAAGAGTACATTTGACAACCTGAGACTTTAATTAGCATCTCATCAATTCTTGGAAGCAGATACTTATCTTTCTTTGAGGCATCATTTAGATTTCTAAAGTCTACAAAAAGCCTTATATCACCATTTTTCTTTCTTACTGGAACAAGGTTAGCAAGCCATGTAGAATATCGTACTAGATATATGATTCGTGCTTGCAACAACTTCTTGATTTCGGCTTCCATAGCTGGTTTAAACGATGGATTAAATTTCCTTTGTTTTTGCTTGACCATTTTGCAACCTTCTATTAGAGGAATGTTGTGTGTCATCACATCTTGTCTAAAAGCTTTAAGATCATCATAGGATCAAGCAAAATTGTCCAAATTATCTTGTAGACATGATAACAAATCTTGCTTGAAACTCGAATCTCTTTCCTTTGTAACATTTAACATCTTCGGCATCTTATCTAATCCAAAATTCACTACCTCGAAAGCTTGACTATCTGGGTTTTGTAAATCTTTTCCAGTAAGTAAAATTTTCTTGAACTCATGTTTCAAATCAATCATCCTTTTTGGAATGAAATTAGCTTTGGAGTTTAATGATGTTTCAGGTATCACTTGACCCTCAAATTCTTGTTTGTTCTTCATAAATCTTAGTACTTGATCATCATCTTCAAATACTTGTAAATGTCTTATATTATTTGGTATTGATGGCTGATGTTCTTCTTCAATCATGACATCTTTGTAAATCTCTAATAATTTCATATCCAACGTTGAAGCTGCCTTTGCCAAATCATCGACTATAAGATTCTCTGCTCTATTTATATGCTCTATTTGGCAATGCTGAAATTGATCTAACATCTTACAAGAAAGTTGCTTATAAGGTCTTAAGAATGAACTCTTTACTACACAGTTACCTTTTACTTGTTCACAAACTAATCTTGAGTCTCCTTTTATAGTGATTACTCTAATCTTTTTGTCAAGGGCTATTCTCATACCAATACATAAAGCTTCATACTCAGCCTTGTTGTTAGTACAAGGGAAAGATAGATGAATTTCTTTGATAATTTCAGGTGAATCATTCTTTAATATAACTATACCGACTCCTGCACCTTTTGAATTACATGAACCATCAAAGTATAACTCCCATTTATCCTCTTGCTTTGACTATTCTTTTTCAAGACTATAATTTTCTTGGAGTGTACAAATTTTATTTTCAACACCTCCTTTTTCAACCATCTTACTTTTTCCATTTGAAGTAATGTTATCAATCATCAAAGGTTTTCTATAGATGTATATTTGATTTGGTTCTCCTTTCCAAGGTAACCACATGTGAGAATAATCTGTTGATATGTAACCTGAGAAATTCTTACTCCAACTTCTACTCAATAAGAGACTATGCGAATATGGTATATCTGCCACTTGAATAGTTACTCTACTTCTGATGCAGGGTTCAAAAGCAATTTCCAATAGAATGTTTGGTAATTGACCCACAATCTTCACTCTACTTTTATCCACTTGAACAATATTTTTATTTGATTTTTCAAGAATCAAACTGAGTTTCTTACATATAGACAATGGCATTATAGTAGACGTGGCTCTAGCATCAACCAAACAATTATGTAAATATTTATCCTTCAATTTCATTGTCAAAAGAAAAGGAGGAGCTTCCTTATCATATGAGGTTTCCAATTTCCCATCATTATTAGATATATAACTTAACTCTGATTCTCTAACTCTCCTTTTACCTTTAATGAACTCTAAAGCCCTTGTTTGTTGATCTCCTATTTGAAGCAACTGATAGAGGCTAATATTGGCCTTGACATGTTTAAGGTCTTCAATAAAATCATATTCTCCATCACCAATAAAACTTGATCTCTTTATCCATTTATTGAAAGACTGATTTGGAGTACTTTGCTCCACTTGATTGTCTTTACCTTTATTCTTATCTCTTTTATTTGGCTCAAAAGCTTTTCACTTAGTAGATGGATCAGTAATAATGTTTGGGGGTCTAGAAGTAGTTAGTCTTTCCTTGGATCGACGACTATATCCATTTTCCTCATTGTTATTACATTCTTCATCTGAAGACATATCTTCTTCAGAACTTGATAGAGAAGAAGTATCGCTTGATCCATTGCTAGAAGATTTACTTGCATAATGAACACTAGATAACTCATTATCATATTCAATATCAAGAAAGTTGGACATAATAAGGTCACTTTCATCCTCATCTTCTACTAACTTAGTGTCTTGATGTTTATGCTTTCTATTTTTCCTTTCTTCCTTGATATTCCTTTCTTCTTTGATATTAACTCTTGCCAATGCTTTTTCAAGCTTCACTATTTTGTTAGACATATCTCTCATTAATTGCCCTTTTCCAGATTCTACTCTTTCATGTTCTTGATCTTTTTTAACATGAGATGGACCTGGTAAAGCTTTAAATTGAGCAGAATCTTGCATAGGAATTATAACTCTTTCTTCTCTTTTTTGAATTGCAATATCCTCTTCAGGATTCAAATTCAACTGTTTTTCTAGTTGTATAGCTTCACTAAAGTAATCACTTAGTGTAGTTAAGTTTGGAGTTCTCCTTAATTAAATTGAAATGTTGGGGTTGACAGCCTTAAGATAAGTTTCCTTAAGCATTTCTTCTCATGGTCTATATTATCTTTGAAAGAGTCCACAAATTCGTTGAAACTTGATGTTAAAATCTCTAATTGACTCTTTAACTCCTTGCTTAGCTTCTATTAGCCCACAGTATTGTTGTTGTTGATCTAATTGATTACCAAACTGGGCTAAGAAAAGATTCTTCATGTCATCCCAACTTGTAATACTATTACTTGGTAAGTTCGAATACCAAATCTGAGCCATATCCTTAAGATTTGATACAAACAACCTACAAGCTTGATCTTGATGTTGAATATTTGCATGAGCTAAAGCTAACTCAAACATGTGAATATATTCTTTAGCTAAATAAGCTTTTCCAGGAATGAAAGGCTCAGGAAAATATTTATAAACTACCGTAGGAATATCATTGTAATTTTGAAATCCTAATGGTGTAACTCCTTGCCAAGGATTTTTCATCTTATTCCTTTGAAATGTTGAACTCTTATACTTTCTAGATCTTCTTTTGTAGATCAATAAACCGGATATAATGGGTGATCTTCTGATCTCCTAGTTTTCACTCCACTACTTGTTCCCAATTCAAAATCTTTCTTTTGTTCTTCTTCTGATGAAGAATCAGTCCTAGAATCTAGAATATCCTTTGAAACTATTAAACTTTCCAAACTATCAATCTTCTTGGTCATGAACTGAAAATAGTATCTAATTTCTTAAGCCTTTATAGCAACAAAGAATT